>CAUYSK010083808.1:0-16857 GCA_963575035.1 Avahi laniger | reverse complement strand
GGACTACAGGCATGTGCCACCATGCCCGGCTAATTTTTTCTATATATTTTTAGTTGTCCGATTAATTTCTTTCTAATTTTTAGTAGAGACGGGGTCTCGCTCTTGCTCAGGCTGGTCTCGAACTCCTGAGCTCAAACAATCTGCCCGCCTCGGCCTCCCAGAGTGCTAGGATTACAGGCGTGAGCCACCGCACCCTGCCTGTTTGATATTAATCTTTTAAAATTTACTTAAATTTGTTTTATGGTTTATTTTGGTAAATGTTCCATACACACTTGATAAGAATATGTATTTTGGCAGCTTTGGGGACAAGTTTATTAAGAGTTGTGATGGTTAACTTTGTGTGTTTTGGCTTGGCTGGACCGCAGAGCCCAGATATTTGGCTAAACATTATTCTGGATGCTTCTGTGAGAAGTATCACTTTTTTTTATATATGAGATTAACATTTGAATCAGTGAACATTAAGTAAAGCAGATTACCCTTCATAATATGGGCAGGCCTTATCCAATCAGTTGAAGGCCTTAATAGAACAAAGCCTGGCTTCCTCTAAACAAGAAGAAATTTTGCCAGGAGACTGACTGTGATCTTGAACTGCAATTCTTCCCTGTCAACCTGTCCTACATAACTTGGTCTTGTCAAACCCCTACAATCATGTGAATTAGTTCCTTGAAATAAATCTCAATAGATAGATAGATAGATCCTGTTGTTTCTGTTTCTCTGGAGAACTCTAATACAAGAGTGTTTTTCACTTTTTCTGTATACTTGATAATTTTTTGTCTGCTTGTTTCATCAGTCACTAAGGAAGAATATTGGTATCTTCAGCAACAATTATGGATAGTCTTATTTCTTTTAGTTTTGTCTTTTTTGCTTTATTAATTTTGAAGCTCTATCATACCCATTTAAGATTATTATGTTTCTTGATTCCTTTAACATTTTGAAGTATCATTAATTTTTGTTAATAGTTCTATTTTAAAGTCTACTTTTTCCTGCTATTAATATAATCATTCCAGCTTTCTTTTCATTAGTATTTGAATAGTATTTCATTTTCCATCTTTTTACTTTTATATTGTATGTATCTTTTTATTTAAATTAGGTTTCTTACAACAACAGAGTTGGGTTGTGCCATTTTATCCAATCCAACAACCTCTGCCTTTTAATTGGCGTGTTTAGGCCACTTATATTTAATTTGACTATCGATAGATTTGGGTTTATATATATCATCTAACAATTTCCTTTCTATCTGTCATATCAATATTTTGTTCCTTTTTTTCCTATCTTCTTTTGGATCAATTGAATAAGTTTTAGGATTTTTTAAAATCTCCACTATTGGCTTATTAGCTATACCTCTTTGTTTTATTGTTTTAGTGGTTCCTCTAAGGTTTCAATATACATCCTTAACTTATCATCATCTACCTTCATATAATATTATATTACTTCAGTTATAACCTGAACCTTACAACAATAGGCTTCCATTTCCCCTTCCTCTCCTTTGGGCCATTGTCATGCTTTCTACATAGGTTCTAAACCCAACAATGCATTATTATTATTATTACTATTACTACTTTGAACATTCAGTAGTCTTTTAAAGAAATTTTTAAGATAAAAATCTTTTACTTTAGCCTATTTTTTACCATTTCCAATATTCTTTATTGCTTTGTATATGTCCAGGTTTCCACCTGGTATAATTTCTCTTTTTGCACAATGTACTTCCCTTAACATTTTTGGTATTACAGGTCTGCAAGCAACAAATTCTCTCAGCTTTTGTTTGCCTAAAGAAGTCTATTTCATCTTCATTTTTGAACAATATATTTGCTACATAAAGAATAACAGGATGATGCTTATTTTTTTCTCTCTCCAGCAGTTTAAGGATTATTCCATTATCTTCTAGCTTGAATAGTTTCTGATGAGATGTCTGTGAAAGCAGAAGAAAATTATATTAATTATAACAAATCTTACTACAACCCCAGCTGAAAGCTTGATTTCAGTGTTTTGAGAGCCCCTCAACCAGAGGGCCCAGCTAAACTGTACCTAGCTTCCTGATTATATGGAAACTATGAGCCAATAAATGTGAGATATAACCCACACTAAGTTGTGGGGTAATTTGCTAAGCCACAATAGCTACCTAATTCAGAGAATATCCTAAAAACTTCCATGAAAAAAAAATTAGTTACATGCAAAGTACCAGGAAGAAAGCATTAGATTTATCAACAGCTGTTCTTAAAATTGTGAGGGAAAATTAATTCCAATATACAATTTGGACCAGCCAAATTTTTAATCAAATGTCAGAGTAAAATACATTATTAGACGTGTAGCAACTGGAACCAATTATCTCCCATGCATTCTTTTTCAGTAAGCTGCTGAAGGATATGTTCCACCAAAACAAGAAAATAGACCGGATAAGAGGAAGGCATAGAATTCAGAAAAAAGTGGATCTAAACCAAGAGTGAGGTGAAGAGAATTCCAAGAATAAAAGTAAAGAGAAAACCCAAGATGTTAGCTATGCACTAGGCCAGAACAACCATCCACTTTGGAATAGATGAGCTACAAAAACATATGCCAGGATAAGAAATAAATAACCAAATATACAGCTCAAAAAGTTGAAATTAGTTGTCTCTGGGTGACAAGAACTAGGTAAGGATGGGAAATGGTGTTGAGCAAGGCACTCCTATCTCACCAACTATGGGGAAGTTCTATCTCAATCCCGATCGGGACTTCCTCACATCCACCATTTCCCCAAATATAATTTATTTCCTGGGTTACACAACTGATGTGTCATAAGAAGATCTAGCTTTATGACGAATGAGTCCTAAGAGTTCAAACATTGTTAAACATTCTCCATCTCTTTTTTACCAGGTTTTTGCTCTGCTTTATTCTGCATTCATTTCACTCTTAAGCAAGCATGCTCCCAAAGGCACTGTTTCTTCATTGCTCTAAAAAATTCCTGCAACTGAGTCTTATTGAACCAATCATGGTAACCAAGAGAAAGAAAATGTGTTCGTTAGCCAGGTCTGCAGACCCGAAAACATGAAAAGAGCCTCCATAACCACTGGAACTTTGGAGAAGTGAGTGTCCAAAGTGACTGAATTGTGCCAACATGCCAAGCGGGCCAGATGGGCCTGGTGAATTACCCCGTAATAGCTTTCCTCTTCCCATGAATTGATTTATTACGGTTTTGAGGAAAAAAGGAAAATTACCCTTGAAGGGGTAGACAGCACATTTCGGAAGGGACTGTCACTAGGTCATGCAAAACTGGAGTCTCTGGAATCCTCTACCCCAACCCAAACTATAAACATGAAATAGCATGAGGGGCCTAGAGACCTGAAAGTCATCACAGGTGAATACAGGAATTGGGTACCCGAGGCTAGTTTACACCTCCACTCCCTTCTGTTGCCCTGATCTTTGCCAGAGACAGGTCCCTGGTGAGGGAACAGGACATTTGTTGCCTTTGGCTGCACAGTATCTAGTCCTTCCTAGCAGCACCTTGATTTACATTTGAGAAATTGCTTCTCCCCAAAAGGTCGAGATCTGGTTGAAATAGCATATCGAGGTGCCTGCCTGCCAACAGGGTAGGGCCAAAGGGTCATATCTTATTTTTCTGTATTTTTCTGTACAGCCAGGGAGTCAGAAAGTAAACGAAACTGGTCTGTGGGCTGCTTCCTAAAGAAAAGGCTAGGGGACATTTGGTTCGGTGGTGGTATCCTGGCCATATCTTTCTGCAGGGACTGTTACCATGGCTCCTGCTTCCTAGTTCTCTAAGTGTGTTTTGGTTCTTGCCCACTTTGGAGCATAGTTCTTCAGGTTCTGATTGAGTCTGTGATTCTGAAAAATCTTTCCAAAACTTTTCTCTTTGCTTAGGTTTGATTAAGTTGGTTTCTACTACTTCTTGGAACCTAACAACCCTAACTAATAATTGTGGATGACAGTAAATTTAATGATGACGTTCCTACTGTATCAACGCTATGTCTAATTTTGTTTCTATATTTTAAGATTATTATACCTCCTGCCAGTTTTTTTAAGCTTTTATAAATCAGGCTAATATAATCTTCTCTCTCTCTGTTAACACCACTGCCAATCAATAGTAATTTAATGTATACACGTCTCATTTTTGTGTCATAATGTAGCATAATGGAATTTAAACTGATGGCCTAAATTAGATCCAGATATTATCATTACCCATTACACTGGTAATATATTGATTAGGGAAAATGCAAATGTGGAGGACAAGGTGTAAGTTAATTACACCAAAAAAAAAAAAAAGTGTAAGTTAAAAGCATAGGAAACAGGCCAGGCTCGGTGGCTCATGTCTATAATCCCAGCACTCTGGGAGGCCAAGGCAGGAGGACTGCTTGAGGCCAGGAGTTTGAGGTTGCTGTGAGCTAGGATGACACCACTGCATTCTAGCCGGGTGACAGAGCAAGACCCTGTCTCATAAACAAATAAATAAATACATACATGCATGAGGAAATAGAATTGAACAAGGGACAATACAACCTAAAACCCAAAGTCTTTCAAAATAGTGACTTAGAGCAATTTCCTGTGTCCTACGATGTTTCCCTGGCCCTGCTGCTTCTGGCATTAGTGGCCGTTCAAAGCTGGTATCGCAGTCCTACTTCACCTGGATCTAACAATGTTGCTAATGTGCTAACTCAAAACTATTCCTTTTGGTGGAAAAATGACACAAGTTACAGAATGTCTGCTATCTCCTCTGGCGCCGTCTGGGACGAATTACTGTGAAACCCGCCCCCCCACTCCCCCCGCCGACACATGCACACACACGCTTGCTTTCATTGGGCTGAATGTGGGGACCAATGTGAACTCAAGTTATTAATAACATCTGGTTATATAACTCGACATTGTCAATGGGCAAGAGCTGGGGCAGAGGGGATTATACTCAGTTGTGGAAGGGACCAAGCTGTTTTTTTTTTTGGTAATTAGTAAATCACTTTTTTGAAAAAAAGTGTCAACAACAATTGGGATATATAAACCCCAAATCAGCCTCTGGCTGTTCATTCCACGGATAATTAAAAATTACATCGTTGTGTTCTAATAAATACAAAAGCCTAAATCAAATGTTTCTTTGAATAAAAGGGAAATATCTACTAAGTGTTCACTGGTATCCTGGGATGAAGCTCAAGGATATAGTTTGATGGAGAGCCTACTCATCCCTCTCAGAAACACCCACAGCCCCCACGACCCGGGTGTCCCTCCCCTCATGCGTTTCTCTTCCCAGGGGTCCCCTGCACACAGAGCAAAGTGTGCAGTGTTCTGGGTTGCCCAGTGAATGGGTCGCTAAAGTTGTTAAATTAAGTCCCTCATATTTGTTACACACACACACACACACAAATATTAAAAGAGCAAAGAGCAAACAAAACTTGATTCTAAGAAGCCTGGGAGTGGAGCCTCCGGTGTGTGTATGCTTCTCTATTTCTTCTTTCCGTGCACAGATTAGTAGTACATGGCACAGTCTTAAAGTTTGAAACCATGATCTTTATTTCCACAAGAATTTGGCATAGAATTTCCACAAGAATTCAGAGCAGCAGGGAACCTGACCTCAGGAGGCTGCAGAATGATCTCCTGGCTCTGGTAAGCTCTTGTCTTCCTGTGCACTTGCCCTCCGCAAGCGCCCTCTGCAGCCTTGGGCTGCAGCCATGTTTACACTCTATTCAGTTCAGAAACCTCTGGTGTCAGGTAGGAATCATAAATGAAATATTTTTGTCTAGTCTCAGTTTCACCCCCCCATCTCTTTCCCATAACATCTAATAAAAAGATTGAATATCCTGTCTTCCTCCCTGGACTAGATTGACTAGCCATGGGCATCACCATGTCTAAATAGCAGGAAGGCATTTCTAGCCTTCCTCAATTTGTGCTGGATCATTTATAGTGAATGGTCTATAAAATCTGCTATAGGTATAGAAGGGATGAGCCTGAATTTTAATTTAATCCCCTTTATAGATCCTGGAGCTATGATATCCTGAAATGTCTAAAGGAGGACCAGGGAAATCACCATGCCAGCAAGACTGACTCATGGTGTATGAAAAGATGAGGCTCTGACACAAGTTGCCAAGAAAGTGGCCAAAACCTCATTAAAGATGTCGAGAGAAGAACTTGGGAGAAGCCCTCAGGCAGGTCTCTCTCCATTTCCTGTCCAAGTATGACCCCTAAGACCGTACCCATGCCTCCCATCTCGACAAGAGCCGAAGACCTAATCACTGGGTTCCTCCCCCTTCTCTGCCCCCAGAGTCACTTAAAATCACCTTGTGTGGAGTTGCAACAAGTTTCCTGATGTTCCACTTCCGAAGATGCCAGCCGGAGATGCCAGGAGCTTTGCAACAAAGTGCCTCTTAATCTCGCATAAAATTAAGCCTCAAAGCATGAGCACTGAAATCCTTAAGCCATTAAGAAGGCACACCCCAGAAATAATTAGAATATTTTTCATCTAGTAAAGGCAGAATATTTGAATATTTTAGAATAGATGAAAAATGAAGTAAATCTCTCCTCAAATAAATCTAGACTGCAGAAGGCCAGGTGAGAAGGAAATTGTTTGTACTTTAAAAAAAAAAAAATCTTAATTTAATAAGAGACATGAGAAGATACATCTTCTATGTATACAAAGAGAAATTATATATAAAGAAAGGAAAATTAAAGATTTGGGGACTGGATTATTATTATTTTATAATCAGTTTAAAGAATCATTTGGATTTATACATTGTAAACTTTGGTATAATAAAATAATATTAAGTCAGGAGGAAAATGCTATATATTATAGGAGGAAGCTCAAAAAAGAGACGATAAAAAATTTTAAAGGCTTTGATACCACTTAATATTTACTACACCAAATTTTAATGAAATACATGAAATTATGTGTATTCTAATATTACAAGAAATTGAATAGTAGAAGCCAGAATTAGAGTGCTCATCCAGAATTTGTGTGTATGAATCTTATGCACAAATATTGCACTTGGTAACTACATACGGACCAGATATGGCTAAATGAAATTTTTATGCAGAACTGGGAAAATTCATTTGCTTATTTTCCCTTCACCTCCATCTCATAAGGTAGACTCTGAGAATACTTTACTACCATCTTCAAGGGTTTGATTATCACAAAAGAAAAAAATCTCTTGTCTGAAAACTACCGCCTTCTAAGAGAACTGCCAGCTAATTATACCGATACCTTCCCAGGACTGAAAACATAATCACACAAGAGCCATGGAATACAAAGCCTCACGGAATGAGTTACGATGAGTGACTCTACAAGAAAACAATTTGATTACACATCCTTAGTGGCATATAGTATAAGGATAAAAATAACTGCAAAGAAATCTTAAACTTTATTGTATAATTTTATCAGATAACAAATAAGTAGTTAGATTAATTTTGTTTGGAATCAAGACTTTAAGGTAAGGAGAGGGAACTAATAAAATAAAAATGCTTTAATTGAGAACTGTAACGTCAGAACCAAATTAGAAATATCAATAGGAAGCTGGGTGCTGTGGCTCATGCCTGTAATCCCCAGCACTTTGGGAGGCTGAGGCAGGAGGATCACTTGAGGCCAGGAGTTTGAGACCAGCCTAGGCAACATAGTGAAAGCCTTGTCTCTACAAAAAAAATTTTAAATTGGCCAGGGCCCCCCAACTGGCCAAAGTGTGTCAATTTGAGCAATAAAATATAATTATTGCAGTTGATTAAATCACATTGAATCCATGAGAGGCCATGAGTCCATCATAACATACAGGAGAAAGATTTGCATAAAGTTGAATAAAGACGGTGACTTGAATAGATTATATTACTTTTGAATCCTTTATTCAAACATACTATTATTTTGACCCATTTCCTTCATCAGTGAAAAGTACAAAATTTAGTAAATATTAAATACATAGTTAGAAAGCGCTTTCTGGCTTAAGGGAGGATGTCAATAGAACGATCCTGTAAATTGTGACCATAAGTTGGACAAAGTCATTCGAGACAGCCAAATTTCACTCAAGCATATAAAATTTCAAATATCTATGAGCATTTTATGGTCTTAATAATATGAGAAAATTGCAAGATGCCATTAAATTCAAAGGTCTCTAAAACCACTTCGAAAGATGGTTGCATGTCTTAAATCTTGTCAAGTTAAAAGGTATTTAGAGAAGAAGTAAAAATATATCATGTATCTTAAGAGTCAAAATACAGAATCCGAGTGATCAGGCCATATGGAGGCAACCAAGCTCCGTGAATGGAGAGAAGAAACAGGCAGCGAGCTTAGGTTACCTCCGGGGATCCGCCCCGATCACACTGTGCTGACCATGGAAAAACTATACTGGCTGTATATGTGCTATTCTGATACGGAAACAAGTCTGTGTTACATTGCTGGGTATAAAATTCAAATTTCAGAATAATATTAATATTAAAAGCTCACTTAAGTAAAAAAAAAATAATGATACGGTTTTCAAGTCTGACTCTATAACCGTTGCATTGGAATTTTTAGTAAAGCGTATGTATTCATCTACACCTATTTAGTCCGACTTAACCCATGGCTGCAACTGGCAACAACGCCCCCAGGGCTCCAGCCCGCCCTCCTCCACATTCCGGCACCAACACCGGCTGCAGCCGGAGCCAGCGCGGTCCCGGGTGCGGACTCCAGCGCCGCGGCACCCGCGCGCAAGCGCACTCGCGGCCGGCACCCGCGCAACGCGGCCGTCATCAGCCCGGCTCCGTGCGTCGTCGTTACGCCTGTGGGGTTTCGTGGCCTTTTAAAAATGTCTTCCAAAGGATGACGTGATGGCTCCGAACTGAAGTGAAAAGTTACTACGTACGCAAAAGGGCAAGCAGGACGCACCTTTGAGCGTCTGTGGGGGACAGACGGCCCCGTCCACGTGCATCGGGCGGACGAGCCGCTTTGCGAGACGCGCACAAACTCCGAGCCGACGAGGCCTCGGGGAGCCGAGCGCGCGTAGGGGCGGCGGCGACGGAGGCCGGTCTCCCAGCGACTCCGGAATCGGGGAAGGAAGAACCACCTCCGCAGCCCGGGCCCAGCCAGGGCCGGCGTCCCCGAAACCCCGTGCGCGCAGCAAGCCTCCCGCGACCCGGGAGCCTCAGGCTCCTTGATTACAATCGGATTAAATGAGCTATTACTTCTGGTATCTTTTGCCACATCTCATGATAAATTTGCTATTTGCCTGATACTGAAGTATCTTAACAGTCATGCTGCCAGTGAAAGGGCAGAAAACGTAAAAGCCTTTACGCCAAGAGCCTGAGTTTTCCCGCTCCCCAGGAGGTGACACAGGCTCGCAGGCAGGCTCTGCTTCCTCTCCTTTGTTTCCTTTCTGTTTCCATGGGGTGCCTACCCTGTTATCAAATTTCGTTCTTTGCCTTTGTTTAGGGATGACATAAACTCACTGTATTTATCAGATTAGTGATAAAAACGTGAAACCCTCCACGTTTTTAGTGTATTCTGTGCCAATAATGCAACGTACTTTTATATCTTTAACCTCAAAATTTAAGAGCAGGAAAAATACTTCAACTTTAAATTAGTTTAACTTAAAATAAGTTACTTCCGCCCTGGTATGATAGTTTTAAACCAACACTATCTAACAAATCGGTTTCCTATTAATATAAGCCCATGGATGTTTTTAATGAGTTTCTATAAATAAAATTAGCATTTAGGTGTTACCTACTATAAATCAGGGCCTGATCTAAGTATTTGAAACTCTGTTAATCTTCACAACAATCCTGAGGGGGGCATGTTTTCCTCACTTTGCAGGTGAGGAAACGGAAACGCTGGCATGGGAAGGAACCCAGGCTCTCTGGCCCTGGAGCCTTTGCTTCTTACCACCATGCTAAGGCTGTACCCTTCCTCACATACAAAATATTATATAGTGCACATATGTGTGATAACAAAATCAGGAATAAAAATTAAAGTAAGAACATAGGAATTTATGTGCTAGGCACTGTGCTACTCACAGGGAGAAAAAATAAATAGAGAGATAGATCCTACTTTCAGGGTAACTGCAGTTTGCTGAGTAAGAGAACTATTTTAAGATACCTAAAAAAGGAAACAAAAGCTCTTGTAAAATGGTTACTCAAATAAATATTCTTGGGCAGATTGACAGATGATGGATCAGATGAACTCGGGGTTTGTGAATACACAGAGTACCTCATTTTTAATACCTTATGTTTTATGTAAATAGTAATATCAACTTTGAAAATGAATTGTTTATGTGATTATCTTAAAAATAAAGATTATATAACAAATCACATCAGCTTGCATTATGTGTAATACCTAGGGGGCTAAGGCACTCTATTGCTCTTATTCTGTTAATAGTCACAGCACTCCTAATATATAATCTTTTCAGAGCCCTGAATTATAATTCCAACTATGAGATGGCTGTGGAGTAAATTTTGCAATGTAGATTTATTATAGAATATAATTGTATTGCTTTCATGTTCTCTATGCATTATCATCCTTTTATGTTTTGGGTTAGGTACAACACAATTACACACGACTGCATTTCTAAAATATTCCACATTTGTCTGGGTATGGTGGCTTTTGCCTGTAATCTTAGTACTTTGGGAGGCCAAGGCAGGAGGATCGCTTGAGCCCATGAGTTCCAGACCAGCCTGAGCAACATAGTGAGACATCATCTCTACAAAAAAAAAAATTAGCCAGGCATGTGGCCAGCACCTGTAGTCCTGCCTACTCAGAGGCTCAGGCAGGTGGATCACTTGAGCCCAGGAGTTTGAGGTTGTGGTGAGCTATGATGTTACCACTGCACTCTAGCTTGGACAACAGACAGAGACACTGTCTCAAAAAAAAATAATAAAGTATTACACATTTTACATTTTTTAAGATTTTTGTTAATCTGGGCAGGACTCCCCAACTTTTATTCTAAAATAATAATGTTTATTTTGATAATTATTAGCCTAATTTCTTACATGAAAAGATTAAGGCTCAGACAGGTTAAACATTATACATAAGATCACATACTAAGCCACACAGATAGCATAGAATAGAAATTCTATTCTCGGGCTTCCCGGACTTCAAATTGCTTATGTAAATGACTCGTGTTTATTAACTTACCTTTTTAGAGTCAATATACTTCAGAAGTATACAACTGTCATCATAAATATGTGGTTACTCATCACCTTTGTGCTCTAAAACACAGAGGTTCTTTAAAGGGTGCTTTAGAAGAAGGGAACTTTACCATTTTATTTTTAAAATGTAGATCCTACACTTTTGTGTGTTTTTTTAATGAATAGGGTAACATTGTTGGTCCTTTTCCCAAAGACATGGTATGAAAATTAATTTTTATTGTAGAAATCAGAAAGGAAGCATTTATTGTTTGATGGCAAGACCCTGAATTTAATTTCAACATCTGATTTTCCACATTATATATAGGTACCAGTGATTCTGTGCCATTTTTATTTCTTCAGATTTTTCCTCTTCTACAATTCTCCAATATCTGTTACTATTTCAATATCTGATCATGGCTCTGAATTACTTTTGTTCTTCTTGCATCCCCCCAACTCTGATTCAAAACTTCTGCCACTCCTTTGCTGTGCAGTCTAGAATCTCTCTTGCAAGGAGTTTACCTGGTGAGGCAAATTGCGAATTGCCTTGCAGCAGGATTGTTAGCAAGTCAGTATGTTGCTAAGAAATCTTGCTAATTTGCTATATGAGCTGAATAAAGCAGAAGAGAATTCTCCTTCCCCCTGATGAATTGGGATGTGTGTGGTATGTTGACCTGTATCAGTGATTCTATTTGGATTGATTACTTTACGGTTGCAAGTTTTTATCCATATGAATAGTGCACCTAATTTTCACCGTAATCGGTTAAACCAATGTCTGCTGTTTGTATTTCAACCCTTCCAGCCCATAACTTCTGGGAGCGATTTGATGCAGCTGGAGAATAACACTAACAGTCATCATAGCCTGTGAAACGATCTCATTCCACTCCGTGATCTTCTTACCCTAAGGACTGATAATGTTCTGCAAACGAGACTTGAAAAAAGCCCGTTTTATTATACTTAAAGAACTAGTGTAAAAAGGAGAGTGAGTTCTAGGGCAGCTCGGTGCTGTTCATCTGGTAAGCGCTTGTTTTTATAAGACTCCACTTTAAGTGTGGCAAGGAAATGCTTTCATCTGAAAGGGATTGTTGTGCTTCGTTCTGATTCCCGCCCGCCCTGCGATAAAAACCCTTGCTGACTGACAGCACAGATGTAGCTCATTTGGAGAAAATGAAGCAAGAGGAGAAAAGGGCTGGGGTGGAGTGAAGGAGTAGTCAGTTATGCTCCCAGACTCCCGCGGTTTTTCCTGTTTTCCTTCACCCGAGCGGCCCCGAGGTCCACTTGGAAAGTGCGATGCCCTCGCCTCTGGCCCTGCGGCCCTACCTCCGGGGCGAGTTGTCCCCCTCGCTGGACTCGCGGCCCTGCAGCAGCCCTGCCGAGCTCCCCGGGAAAGCAGGGAAGCTCCTCCTGGCGGCCACTCCTCCCCGGGTCCCGCGACTGCCCCGTCGGCTGGCCTGGTGCTCTATAGACTGGGAGCAGGTGTGCTTGCTGCAGAGGCTGGGAGCTGGAGGGTTTGGCTCGGTATACAAGGCGACCTACCGTGGTGTCCCTGTGGCCGTAAAGCAAGTGAACAAGTGCACCAAGAACCGACTAGCATCCCAGCGGAGTTTCTGGGCCGAGCTCAACGTAGCAAGGCTACACCACGACAACATCGTGCAGGTCGTGGCCGCCAGCACGCGCACGCCGGCGGGCTCCAACAGTCTGGGTACCATAATCATGGAGTTTGGTGGCAATATCACTTTACATCAAGTCATCTACGGCGCTCCCGGCCACACTGAGGCGGGAGAGCCTCACTGCTCTGCTGGAGAACACTTAAGTTTGGGGAAGTGTGTGAAGTATTCCCTGGATATTGTGAACGGCCTGCTCTTCCTTCACTCGCAGAGCATCGTGCACTTGGACCTGAAGCCGGCAAACATTCTGATCAGTGAGCAGGATGTCTGTAAAATTAGTGACTTTGGTTGCTCCGAGAAGCTGGAAGATCTGCTGTGCTTCCAGACTCATCCTTACCACCCAGGAGGCACATACACCCACCAAGCCCCGGAGCTCCTGAAAGGAGAGACCATAACGCCCAAGGCCGACATCTATTCCTTTGCCATCACCCTCTGGCAAATGACGACCAGGGAGGTGCCTTACTCCGGCGAGCAGCAGCACGTGCTCTACGCTGTGGTGGCCTACAACCTTCGCCCGTCTCTCTCGGCCGCTGTCTTCAGCAGCTCTCTGTCTGGGCAGCGACTTGAGGATATCATTCAGTGCTGCTGGAGGGCCTGCGCTTCTCAGAGGCCAAGTGCGGAGCTGCTCTTGGTGGATCTTAACTCTTTAAAAGCGGAATTTGACTGACTACAAACCTGTATCAAGATAAGCTTTTGTCGTTGTTTCTATTTGTTTTTAAAGAAGTGGACATGTAGAAGAAAACATATTCCTAGGATGCATTTCTGGAAAATAAAGTTACTAAAAACCCCTTTAGTCTTAAATGTTTTCTCCGAAACAAATGACAAAGCTACAAATCTGGTACCTATATTTGTCTCAGTAGTTAATAATTAACATTTTTCTTTTATATAGGTATATGCTTTGCTTTCTGTGACCAGAGTGCTTACTTTAACCATTGCATAGTAGTGCATTTATTCAAATTTATTGATAAAACCACTTTGTCCAAAACGGAACTCCATTGCAGAAATGCTAAAATTTTCTGTTAGGTAGATAGGGATTCCGGGTCTCCTAGGGACGAAAGTGGGTGCTGTCGCCCCCATCTTGGTCCTGCTCCACCCTAATTCTCCTTACCTGGGGGAGGAGGGACTATCCTATGAATCTGCCAATCAGAACTTGGCACTCCAGCTGCAAAAGAATGCAGGGAACTCTCTAGCCCTTGAGCCAAGCAGCATGGTTACCATAAAGTCCGGAAAGTGACCTGGAACCCCGTGCATAGTTTAGGCTTGGGTCACGTGACTCCCAACTGTCCAATCAAAGTGGTTCCATAGTGACCTCTGAACCATGAAGAAGGTCCCTATCCGGGCGCTATAAAATAAGACACACACCATAGCCGATCCCTCTCATTCTGCTCTTCCTTTGGCTCTCACTTTGCTGCAACTGTGGGTCCGGTCTTCATCTGTGGCATATGTATCACGCTCTGTAAACCTATACCTTGCTCTTGCCTTATAATCCTATCTTTTCTTTCCTCAACAAGCCTCATTTTCGTGCTTGCCTAACTTTGGCGTGTCTGCTCATTCTTTGGCATGGGCACACTAAGAACCTACATTTTCAGACTAAAACCAGACATTTTCTATAAATTCACATGTCCCCGTACCTACCACCTAAATACAAACTTTTTTTTTTAATTTATTTTTTAGAGACAGGGTCTTGCTATCACCCAGCCTGGAGTACAGTGGCATGATCAGAGCTCACTGCAATCTCGAACTCCTGGGCTCAAGTGATCCTACCGCCACAGCCTCCTGAATAGCTGGGACCGCAGACACATGCCATCACGCTGAGCTATCAAATTATTAACAGTGTACTTGCTCCCATACCAAATCAATAAAAACTTTCAAAAAATTAATTTTTCCCACTCCTCCTCCCAATAGAATTTCTTGTTTGTCATGACCTTCACACATAAAATTCACAAGCTGAGGTAAATTTATTTTCAAAGGAATAATATCTTAAATGGTATATTGTAATATTTTGAACTTGTGCATTGCCATGAATAGAAAAATTTTGCTAAAATACTTTTAAACTGAGTCTCTTTTACCTGGTGTTTGGACTCAGAAGTAGATGACAATATAAGATTGTATGATGTGAGGGCAAATGATAACCTTGGGGAATAGTGGAATTAACGTTGGGACGGGAGAGCCGACCAGCAGAACTAGATCGCCCATTCTAGCTGTGCTGGTACACAGGATTTAAAGAAGGCGGTGATTGGATCTCGCCATTAGGACAACTTTGGCTTTCTTTCAGCAGTTTCAGTGAGTGGTGGGGTGGCCGGGAGAGGGAACGGCAAGGGCTGCCAGAGAAGGAGGGAGAAACAGAAACCGCAAAGGGGTATAAGAGACACAGGAATGTTTGGGGACTTTGGGTCTGGTTTAGTTTATTTTTAGGATAAAGGGAGTACGTTTATTTATGGAATAAGCCAAAGGAGACAAAAATAATAAAGTTTAAAAACTTGAAGAAGAGATGAAGCATAGTACCTAGGGAAGGAGATCGCAGTCAGAAGAGAGAGGGCATCTCTTCCCAGGATGGGAGCCAACAAGGGTGGGGACTGCCCTTATAGACACGCTGACAAGTAGGAAAAAGGGAGCCGAGGACGCCCACACCTGTGGACTTCTACATTTTCTCTTAAGCATGGTTGAGGGTGGGTGTCTGCAGAGCGAGACCATGGTTTAACTGTTCTTCAGAAAAACAAAAGGGAGCTATGGCCATGTACAATATTAACAGAGTGCTACTAACTTTGTCCAGGTAGCTTGAGGAACAAACTATTCAAATAATTCCTTCTGCCGTTTATTGCAGCAATAGGAATTTACGTTGCTAAGTTTAAAATACAATTAAGAAAAATTACAATGGACCAGTTTTGTTTCACCAAGTATGTTAAAATGAGATTCAGACCAAATCTCCTGCTGAACGCCTCATTAATGAACTGCCACAAAGTTACATGAGGATCCTCTGTTAAAGGTGTTAAAATCCAGAACTGACTTCCAGAGTGTACATGGCCACAGCTTAGATTCAAGTATTGAACCCTCTTCCGCAAACCACACCGAGTCACAAGGTACATAAGGGAGAATAAACCCTGTGAACTCCATAATCAGTGAAAGTAGGAGACAGAGAGAAAACAAACTCCAAAATGTATACAGTGATGCCTAAAGACCAGACAAAGCTGCCAGGAAAGAGTGCAGGGAATGTAGGGGATATATCAGGTGTAGGGGACCAAGGGATCCAGCAGTGACAGATCCTAGAAAGACCTGCAAAATTAGACACGCTGGAGAACAGAAACCCACTGGGAAGTGCAAAAGTTGGGGAAGAAATTCCTGAGAACAGGGCTGAGATCAAACAGAGCTAAGTTTACAAGAGTTGGTGGAAAAAGAAGGAACAGAAGTCGTTAAGAAAGGTCCAGCCCTGCAGAACTCAGCTCCTAACCTGAGAGGTCACCCTGGGGGTAGGGGCCTGGGATACTAGACAGGGGCAGAAGCCTCCTGAGCCCGGCTTGCTTTGGAACGAAAAAGTTGTGGCTGCGTGGAGGAACCCAAGGCAACGTCTCATTCGAAGGAAACAAGCAGACAAGGAAGTCCTAGTTGTTGAAAGATTCCCTGGTGGGAGGTACACTAAGCACGCTAACTACTCCATCTGCAATAGCCAAGAATCAAAGGATATTACTTAAAGCTGACGTACCAAATCGGAGGTAAAGGCACATTTAACAGTGAGTACAAAGATAAATATTAGGAAAGATAATACTATTGACTGAAGTTACAGTGGGGAAGAGGAGAGAGGGAAGAGGGAAAAGATACAAGCTATCAGGGCTATCATTGCTCCAAGAAATAGTGAATAATAGATGTCTGGGATTAAGAAAATTACATACAGACAAATGATAGAACCGAAAAATAATAGGGACGCATAAAATTGAAATGTTAACAAAATTAGAGAAGAAAAATCACCCTTTATCTGAAAATTTTAAAACTCAAGCAACTATGTGTCAAAAGAAAATGCTAATCAAAACTGTACCAATTCTAGAGAGCAAGAATAATGAAAACACTTATATTAGAAACTATGGGATAAAAATAAAGTAGAATAAAATTTGTAGTCTCAAGTACTAAAAGAAATAAAAAACAAAAA
>CAUYSK010083807.1:0-12966 GCA_963575035.1 Avahi laniger | reverse complement strand
CACTGTGAGCATGCACAATCATAAAAGCATATTTAGAGTCTGTATAAATGTTTACCTTTTCCCTTCTGTATAACTGAAGAGCTCTGGTTAAAGCAATCAGCTTAGCTTTCTGGGCTGAAGTCCCAGGTGGTGGTGCCATTGGTTCCAGCACCAGCTGTTCTGCAACCACCACATATCCGGCCCTTCTCTGTCCGTTGTCCATAAAACTGCTCCAATCGATGAAAAGGTTCCAATCTGGCTCTGATATCACCTGATCTGACAGATCCATCCTGCTAGAATAGACAGCCTCCAGAACCTCTAAACAGTCATGCTGCAGAGGCTCACTGTCTTCAGCTGGTAACAAGGTAGCAAGATTAAGAGTAGACACAGTCTTTCATTAATCTTGGGATTATCCAAAAGGATGGCCTGGTATTTTTCCAGCCTTCCTGCAGTCAGCCAATAATGCTCCTCTGTTCTAATAAAGTCAGAACATGGTGGGGGGCATATACTACAAGAAGTTGTCCTAAAGTGAATTTTCAGCCTCCTGCAATAGATTAAAATTAGCTGCCACTGCCCAGAGGCAAGGAGGCGTCCTCTCACAGAATTATTGAGCTGCTCTGACAAATGTGCCACTGGTTGTAGGATGTTTCCCAGCCTCTGCACTAGGACTCCAAGGCCCATTCCTTATTTTTCATGAATGTACAATTTAAATTATTTTTGCAAGTCAGGCAACCCAAAGCAGGGACATCATAAGACTCTGCTTTAATCTCTCACAGGCATTTTGACAGTCTGTGGTCCAGATCAGGGACTGAATTTGTCCCTTTAAGGACTTCTTAGAAGCATTTGCCGTTAGTCTAAAGTTTGGAATCCAGATATGACAGAACCCTGAAATTCCTAGGAACCCACACAGTTGCCTTTTATTTTGGGGCATCTTAAGATTCAAGATGACTTGCTTTTGGTCTGACATTAGGCTGTGGGTTGTCTTGCTAATTTGGAATCCTAAATAAGTAACTTGCTGTTTATAAATCTGTGCCTTTTTAGGTGACACTTTATGACCACTCGAGGCTAGAGGATTTAGCACAGCCACTGTATTTGCAAGACAGTGATTATAATCAGGGTTGGCTATAAGTGAACCATCCACATATTGTAATAGAATCCCTCGATCCAATCGCAGGTTCCACAAGTCTCTTGCCAAGTTCTCACTAAAGACTGTAGGAGAGTTTTTAAACAACACAGTCCAGCAGTACTGTGAGGTCATCCTAGTCTCAGGATCCTGCCATTCAAATGCAAAAAGGAGTTGAGTCTTCTTTCCAAAGGAATGTAAAAGAAATCATCCTTTACATCCAGTACTGAATAACATTCACAGTGACCTAGCATCATTGTCAATAGACTGTATGGATTTGGTACCATAGGGTGTATGACTTGTTCAATATCATTAATAGCACTTAGATCCTGCACAAATCTATACGACTTGGTGTGGGGTCTCTTGATGGGTAAAATTGCCATATTAGGGGTGACTGACAGGGACGAATTAGAAAACTGTTCAATAAAGGTTGCATTCTTTACAATGCTTCCTTTTTAAGAAGGTATTGTTTTCTACGCGGGTGTGAGAAAAGAAGAATTACAATCTTCTTTTAACAAAACCGTAATTGGCTTGCCTGTTATTGCCTGTCCCAGGGTCCCATGGGTCCATAAGGCTCTCTGGGAAAGGGGTTCTAGCTGTGATGACTCTCCTTGGGTCTAGAAGAGGGATTCTAGTTTCGATGTCCAGCCTCAGAGAAGAATGGGACTGAGAGGCAGGAGGACAAGGGAAGGTCAGAGAAAAACTTTTGCTTCTGATGCCTCATTTTAGGGTACTGTTTTCTGAGCCCCATCACCCCAGTGAACAAATGAGGAAACTGGGGTTACAGGTTAAGAAATTAACCCAAAGATTCACGGGTAGTGAGGGGTTAGTAAGCATTGTAAAAGTAAGTACAAATCAAAAAAAATAAAAAATAAAAATATCACCCTGTTAAAAAGAAGTCAAGAGACGTATTCTCACTCCTTTCTTAGATCGTTTACTTAAGAAAACGTGTAAATATTTTTCCTAGGTCTCTTTTAAATGTATGTATAGCTTGTTAAAAGTTAAATAAACTTCTTTCCAGCTTTGCCACTCAGAGAGCACCTCTTTGAAGTGTAATTATCAAGGACAATATTAATAATAGCTCTTCTATCTCCCGATCTCTTAGAAGAATTCGAGCCTAACTTTGGCAGGGGCTTCTCACTCCAAATCAACATCCTGTCAAAGATACGACAAGTTTATTTTTCCTTTAGATTAAGCCAATTAATTACCACAGGTGTGCAATCCCATTACCGATTTACTTTAGGATGGGCTATCTGTGACTAACAGTGCTGTCGGGACCTCTAACTTGAGGACTGGCTGTTGTTTATGTCAAGAACATGTATGTAACGGATTGTATCTGCGAGGCTGTATGAAAGGGAGATTCCCTTCTGTCTGTGCAATCTCGTGGCAGATTGCTGATGGGATGCATCGCCTTCTGGATCGATGCTTATTGAATAAATAAAACTGTTTTCTTTCTCATCTACTTACGTGGAGAAGTTTACTGGGTTAGGAAAAGATTTTATTTTTAATTATATTTCCCAAGCACCATTCAACACTGAGGCTGGAAATGCTGAATTTTATCTGAGCTATGTTCTTCCGAAAAGCAGGAACCGATAAGAATGTCCCCACCCATTAGTGTTGCTGAAAAGTGCTGATCTAGAAGAATCACCATGCCCTAGAATATTTCTAAATAAGACTTGTCTCCATCCTTCCTCATGTCTCCCCAATATGCATAGATAACGTCTTTGTTTAGCTGCCTTTGTAAAACCCTGAGGCCTCCTTCCTTTCCTTTAATACATTCCTAATTAATGAGAAGTTCTCCCTATTTCAACAGCCTGAATAAAACCATCTCCTTAAAGGCCCAGTACGCTCTGTATTTAACACCGCTAAATTTTTCCAACTCATTGGACAGTTATTTTGTTTGTTTTCACTTTGTTAATCATTTTTCCTTAGCTCATTGAATATTGTCATTTGGACTGATGTAACAATTTGAAGTTTTGTTTTTTCAGAAATAATGCATTAATATTGAATTGTCTGTTGGACAGATCTAAATGGAGATCTTCATACAACACCTAATCAAGTATGTAAGTTAACCCATCATCTTGACTTTTTGTAAGATCTCAACTCCTTTTCACATTGTAGAAATAAACAAAGACCACCCAAATGAGAACAAACAAAGGCTGTTTATTCAGAGATTGCAGAGAGTCAAGCCACCTCCACTTTTATTTGTCAAAGAGTCAAAAGTAGGAAGAGGAGTGGGGAGGCTTTGTACTGGAAAGAAGGGAAGTCTTCATTATGCCCTGACCAGAGGCTGTCATCCTGGGAAAGCTGCAGGAGGGCTAAGTAGATGTAGGATAACCTGTCTGATTTTTTAGAGGAGCATGTTTGGCTTTCTCCAGTTAGTCCTAAGTTCAGGGTAAAATAGGGAAGCTGTAAGTTATTGATCACGTCCTGACCATTTGAGGCCAATTACTACAGAAGTTGTGGCTTTGCTTCTGTGTTTGCTGCAGATTGTGGGCCAAAGTTCTATTTTTGTATATGATTTGGCCATTGCCTAATTGTATGTTATCTCTAACTGCTAATATTGCCATTTTTTCTTCACCCAGACTCAAAATAATAGAGTCATATATTTTTAAATGTTGTGCAACTCATCGATTTTACCTTTTTTATCTTCTTCCTCTCTATCAATTACCTAGCTCTAAATTATGAAATCTTCGAGCTCATACCATTGCAATTCCTCCAATTCAGGCCTTTGATTTCTCCATATAGAAAATGTAACAGTGTCCTCACAGGTCACACTCTGCCTCCAACAATTTCTCTCAGCACTCAATTTTCTACACTGTTACTAAATAAACAAAATTTAATTCTGGCTAACTTCTCTTGCCCTTCCCCAAGGGATTTTTCTTCTTATGGAATAGCTATCAATTCCGCAAAGCTCCAGCCCAGCTTTCTTCCTTACACATATCGTAAAATCAGTAAAATCAGTAAATGACATTTTTTGAATGAAGACCACTAAAGAAAATGAATGAACCCTGAATAATCCCTTTTTGCTCTCTCCCCAAATCATTCCATTCCTTTTTGTCATATATAAAGCTTTTTAAAACTAAGATATAATTTAATTTAAAACTGTAACTTTCCAAATGATAAAAAAATTTATTCTAAGATTTTCCTTTTATTCAATTTACTGATAGTTACATTTTTAGAAATAAGTACTTCTAAGTAAATATAGTATTTGGTTCAACTATTAAAATAATTATTGAATAACAATTCAATAATGCCAGTAGCAACTGCCTTCCATTGCCTGGATTTCTTGAGCCAGAGGTAGTCACTCTGAGACATTTCTCCAGAGCTACCTGTCAATCATCCCAATGCCACTACTGAGAGTAGAGTCCTGTTAATACCATGGCAAAGAAAGGGCAGCTGCCATGCTGTCTCCATTTAGTAGCACCCCAGGAGCAGTGCCCTCACCCTAGCAAGGTTTCATTTAACAAATTACACTCACAGTGTCCTTGATCCTATCAAAAGGTCCCCACTTTTTAAAAATAAATTCAATAGTGTACCTGCAAAATACCTGTTACAACTAGATAGTAAGTTAGAGCACATACTCAGCCATTTTACGAATTTTGTTACATTTTGGGTTTTATTTAGGCCTAGAAATAAACTTATTATTGAAAATATCTGCAACAAAAACTATTCCTACTAAATAATTAAATAAAATGTGCAAGTCAACTAAGAATAACCATATGCTACAATAATTCCCCTACTTTTTTCTTATAAATACGTAAATTGAGGTAAGCCAGAGGGAATTCTTCCATTGGAATTTACGTCTAGCAAGAGCAGGGATCATTGCTACCTCATCTTGTATTCTATCACAACCTACCACAATACTTTGAAAATCGCAGATTCAACAGCAAATAATTTTTTACTAAATTTAATTGAATATAACTATCAGTGCTGCTGGGTCTTTAAGTGCCACATGTAGTAGCGTAAAGCAATCACTACAGGATCCAAAAACCTGAGTGCTAATAATTTATTTCTCTAAATGCTTTTCAAGCTTATTTCAAGATTTACTCCTGATACGATGTTTTGCATGGGTGATGGAAGGAGGTTTGCATGACTATATGGACTCAAAACACATTGCATGTCATCAGTTCTGAAACCAATCCTGATTCCATGCTCCACTGCACCAGGCAGGTTAGCTGTCCCTCCTGTCCCAGGACACTGTGCCCCTAACTCTATCATAGCCTTTGCCACATTAATTCGTCCTCTTCCCCCTGCCGTCCAAGTTCCTTGAAGAAAAGTCTATAGTTTTATTTTCTTTTTTCTTTGATACTATTAGTATGTAGGTTATAGAAGGCATTAAATAATTGAAATTAACGGTAGTGAATATTTAATATATAAGTGGACAAAGAATTGTGGGAGGTTCAATAAGTCTGATTAGATATGACACAAGAGCTAATTGATGTACCATATACATGAGACATGCAATTTTTGCCTATTTTGTCTTATTAACAAAAGACCATGAAATTTGTAAAAAGAAAAAGGAAGTTTTATTTTCTGTTAAAAAGAAATCTGCAGATTAGGAAGGCACAATCTTCAGTACAAGTGCAAGTGTACTCTCCAAAGAACAAAAGAAGGATCTGGCTTTAGTAGGAAAATTCTCTCCCTGTTTTCAATTGTATCCTTTTATGCAAATGAAGTATTCAAGCTTGTTCCATTGTGATTGGTTGAAAAAATCAGCTCTCATTGGGTCGCTTCCCAAGCCCCAAACCAAAAGTCTCCACCAGATATTTCTTCTGAACAGCAGGTGGGGAATTTCTGGCCTGGGTTTTTGGCTACAGTTTATCTTGGTTTGTTTACAGGAACTGTTTTTTCTCAAGGGCATAAAGTAGGATGTTTGTCAAGAGAGACCTTTCCAAGAACAAAGGATGCAAGACCACTGTTCTCTCACCTTGGTGTGACCATTTGGTTCTGTCTTATAAATATGGGTGTCTCTATCAGGCACAGAGAGTTCATCTCATCTGAAGAGCTTTGAGTCTTATTTACAGTTTCATTTCCCAGTCTACAAAGCTCTTATGTATCTCATTTTTATAATTAGTAGAAGTAAAAGAAAACAAAATGGTATTCAGGAAGACTCTGGGTTTGAGTTTTGCAGAGAAAATAGAAGAAATGAATATTAAAGGAGAACATGATTTACATATCTTTATTTCCAAAACTGGGAATGTTAATTCTAATATTCTACATAGACTACAATCTAACCAATAAAACTGTGAAAAGAATTGAGAGTGAATCTAACAATAATAAAACATTAACATGTCAAATGTAGCCATAGCACAGTTTAAGTCTATGATGATTTTGTAACTGTGATCAAATATACTTTCTAGATAACAAAAAATCCATCACATTGATAAAGTTTACTATTCTTTCTACTCTACTCTTTCCAGCTGTGAGAAAACAATATATTAATATATGAATTATTATGTACTATATACTGTATAATATAATAAATAATTATATTAACAATATAAATATTCATGTATTCAAAACATATATTAAATTAACTAAATACCATTTCTCCAACCACCATGGCTAGATATAATATCTTCCATGGTGTATACTCTATATGACAGCTTTATTCATGTTGGTATCCTGAGTTAGATGGAACTCAGAAGCATTTAATTTCAAAGAGAGAAAAGGAAGTAGAAGTATATGATGAAAACTTTTACAATTTCCTTTTTGGTCTGGGTAAAACTAGCATTTGGAAGACTTAAAAAATACAGACTGTTATTTGCAGATTAAGTGAAATAATATTTATTTAAATAATGTATTGAAAATTCAAGGCAGGACTATTAGAATTGTCAGAGTCCAGAAATGAAAAGAAAACTAGAGAATATTGTGTTATCTATATAGTTTCAAAATTATTACAGTGGGGATAACTTATGCATTCATGTAAAGATTTGCTGCTACTTAATATATAAATGGAAAGTCAGTGAATGTCTTTTGCAGGATAAAAATGGGGGAAATAGCAATATTTAGAACAAGCATAATACTTGCTTCCAGCAAGCTTATAGTCTAATATGGATGATAGACATACAACCATGACTATGGCCAATTGCCAGGCAGAAATTCAGGGTCGACGATTTATATTAATCTGTTTATATGGGTGAGAAAGAGCTGGTTAGAGAATATTTGCTAATGCAGCATCCACCCAAGATCTGAGATAGGAGTAAGGGTTAGAAAGCAGAGAGTAGAGAAGTGTGTTTCTGGTTCAGAGCAGAGGATGTGTGAATATATCAAGTTAGATAGAACATGAGGCTTTCAAGTAAGTAAAACTAGTTTACTAAAGAAAGAAATGTAAAAATGTAAGGCAGTGAAACTAATATGCAATCATAGCATATAGGATACTAGGTTAATACAAAAGTTAATTTCCTTTTTACATATCAGCAAGGTACAATTAAAATTTGAAATATCATTTACATTAGCAATAACAAAAATGATATACTTAAATGTATATGAGATATATGAGGAAAAGTATAAAACTGCAAGGTAGAAATCAAAGATCTAAATAAATGGAGAAGTATTTCATGTACATGTTTAGAAAGTTTTAATATCGTCAAAATGTTAGTTCTTCCCAAGCTGATCTATAGATTCAATACAACCAAAATCCCAAATTATTTTTTGGATATAGACAAACTGGTATTAAAATTTATCTGAAAAGGCAAAAGACTCAGAATTGTTAAAAGAACATTCAAGAAAAGAACAAGTTCAAAGGACTGACACTATTCGACTTCAAGATTTACTGTAAAGCTAAAGTAATTAAGATAATGTGGTAGTGGGTACAAGGATTGACAAATCAATCAATGTAAGGGAAGAGAGAGCCCAGAAATACATCTGCACAGATACATTCAACTGACCTTTGACAAAAGAGCAAAGGCAATTCAATGGAGAAAGGATAGTCTTCTCAACAGATAATTCTGAAACAAGTGGACATCTACATGTCAAAAATGAATCTCAACACAGACATTGTATCTTTCACAAAAATTAACTCAAAATGATCCTCTGTCCATCAGCAAAACACAAAACTACAAAAATCCTAGATTATAAGATAAGAGAAAACCTAATTGATCTTGGGTTTGGTGATGACTTTTTAGATACAATACCAAAATCATAATCCCAATCCATGAAAGAAAAAAAATGTTAAATTGAATTTCATTACAATTCAAACTTCTGTTCTGTAAAGGATACTGTTAAGAGAATGAAAAGACATACTAAAAGAGAATATTTACAAAGTGCATATCTGTGAAAGGACTAGTATATAAAATATGCAAAGAGCACTTTAAACTCAACAGTGAGAAAACAGACAATCCAATTTAAAAATGGGCAAACACATTTATAGATACCTTCCAAAGAAGATAAATAGTTTAAAACCTACGAAAAAATGCTATATGTCATATGTCAATAGGGAATTGCAAATTAAAATAATGACGTAGATATACCACTATGTAATTCTTAGAAGGACTAAAATCCAAAAGATTGATAAAGCAGATGTTGACAAGGATGCAAAGCGACAGGAACTCTTATCCAATTCTGCTAGTGATGTAAAATGGTACAGTCACTTTGGAAGACAGTTTGGCGATTTCTTAAAGAAATTTAAAAAGGCTATTACCATATAGTTCAGCAATCATGTTCCTTGGTATTTACCTAGATAAGCTGAAACTTTTTGTCTACACAAAACCTGCACACAAATGTTTATACCAGCTTTATTCATAATTACCAACACTTAGAAGCAAAAATATGTCTTTGAAGGTGTGAATGGAAAAATAAACTGTGGTATCTCCACATAATTATTCCATAATAAAAAGAAGTGAGCTATCAAGCCACAAAAAGACATGGGAATGTCTTAAATGCTAAGTGAAAGAAGCCAATCTGAAAAGGCTACATATTGTAGTGTGTGACACTACTGTGTGACGTTCTATTAATAGGAAAGTCAAAACCATGGACACCGTAGAAAGGTCAGGGGTTACCAGAGGCTCTGGGTAAGGCGGGGAGCAGTGAGTAGGTGGAGCACAGGGTGTTCCAGGGAAGTGAAACTCTGTCTGGTACTGTAGTGCTGGATACAGGTCATCACACATTTGTCAAAACCCACAGAACTGTATGACACAAGTGAACCCAATGAAAGCTATGAACTTTTTAGTGAATTGAAACAAATATACCACGCTAATGCAAGATGTTAATAAGAGGGGAAACTAGAGCAGGGGAGTGTGAGAGGTATATCGGGACTCTGTACTTTCCACTCAATTTTTCTGCAAACCTAAAATTGCTCGAAAATAAAGTCTATTAGTTAAAAAAAATTAAAAAAATTAAAAAATCATATGGGAGATCAACCAAAAGAGAGAGCTAGAGGCCATAACATGCAGGCCAAGGGGAGCATGTTAAAAGTACTGAATTTTTTTCCTCAAGACAATGAAAATCCATTGAAAAGTTTGAAGGAAATGAGCACATATTAGATGCTCAATAAAAATGTGTTTATTAAGATAATATAAAAATCAGCAAAATTTGATTTACATAAATCAGAGATCTTGCCCAATTCAAAGTTTTACTTAGTAATTCAAAGTACATGTAAATGTAAGCCCAGGGCAAAGGAAGGATTAGTCCAGTACTAAATAGTCCAATTCAACCAATTCTTTGTTGCCACATCTGGCCCAGACTGACATATGATCTTCTAGTCATTTACACTGTTACATTGCTTACTCACAAAATATTTATTTACATTATAAAGCACCTCCAAGCTCAGAGAGCTCACATAACGTTTTCCAGGGTCATTCCCCATAAATCCATTAACTTCAAGTCTCTTTGTCACGAGCAATTCCAGACAGACACATCCTACTAAAAGCTCTTCATAGATAGCTTTCTCCTGCTAGCAAACACCATCTGTTGCTTTACCAGGAGGTCTCACCCTGATTACAAGGCAATTTCACCGGATAACCTTCTTCCATGTCTAGGGGCATTCCACTTGTAAAGGGAAGATACAAATTACATTTTCTTCTAGTGTATGTTTTTTATAGAACCAAGGTTCTTGTTTGAATTGAAAAAAATATATTTTAATGTAATCTGGGTATAGCTAATGTTCAATAAATTATATTTGTTTTCATATATTCATTCATTGAACAAATGTTTACTATGCACCTAAGATAGGTTAGGCTTGTTCTAGAGTCCAGACTGACAAATGTTTCTGTTCCCACTGGATTTCTATTCTCATGGAAGGGGATGGGAGGAAAACAAACAAATATGTATTTATAATATAGTAAATCAGACAGTGATAAGTCCTGCAATGAACATGAGTTATTCAGGGCCTGGAGTGAGATAATCGTTGCGATTTTAAGTAGGACATTCAGAAGAGGCCTCACTGGAAGTGAGTATTTTAGTATTTCGGAGTAAGCCGTTCTGATATCTAGGAAAAAGCTTTATAACTAGAAGTAGAGGCCCTTCAGTGGGTAATGCTATGAGGGTGTCTGAGGACATACAAGCCGGCTGGTGTGATTGTGAAGGGGAGAAGAGAAAACGTCACCTGTGCTCTTGGAAAATTTACTGAAAAATCACCTCACAATAGAGCAAAGTAATAAGCAAAAAGGTATCAAATTTATTTAGCATGCATACATGGTAACTCCCAGAAAATGATGATTCAACTCCCCAATGGGGTTCAGAAGCTCATATGACTTTGCAGTAAATGGGTTATGGGAGGGAGAAAGAGGGATTATGTTGAACAGTAAAAGATCACGAGGGTGGATGAACAGATACTTGGGAGAACGAATGGATGGGGAGAAATAGGTTTACTTGAAAATAATTCTCTTTAGAAATTAAATAAACCTGAGAAGCAGGTATTAATGGGTTAGGCCAGCTCTGGTAGCATTCTTGATCTTTTTTCCTGCAGTAGACATTGAGCTGACAGGGAGAGCAAAGAAAGACAATCGTTCTCCTAGGGGTCTGGATCTCCTGCAGGTAAAGAAACTTCAAAGATTTTGGGAGAGCCCAGGATGGTGGGGAAGGGTCAGAGAGACCTTGAGGCTTTTTCAGTCAACCCAGTCTATCGAAATGTCATATTTTGAGGTAAAATGTTTCTAATTTCCTTCAACTGGAGAAGATGAAGAGAAGATGAAAGTAGTGAGAGATGAAACCCAGCAGAGTCCTGTTTATAAAGCAGCACAGTATTTGCCTGAGGGGTTCCTGCCCCCTCAGTGAGGACCACTGCGCATGTGCCCAGACTAAGACAAATGTTTAATTTCTACTCTGAGTTGGAATTCAGAAAACACTCCTCCCAAAGAGATGATCTTATGTTTTGTGGTTAGGTTCAAAATTCAGTTATACTATATTTTTAAAAAGACTTTAATTGGATGGATTAAGAACCCTTAAATAGCATATATATATTGGTAACAGAAGAAAACTAATTCTGTGGCATATTATAAACTAACTTTTCAATTATAATATTTTAGTAGTTTAAGATTCTTTAAATATGTATTTGAATCTGTGCTACATAGGTTTATATGCGTGCACACTTTTGAATGTCTAATTCTTATGCCTATGTATAGGGTAATTAGTGGGTTCTCCTAATAAATGTGGATAATAGTTAATGCGATCAAAATTGAGTTTGCATCGGCTTTAAAGACAATAATTATGCATAAAAACATGCCTTTATTTCTGCGCAGGCAAAATTATTTAATTAAAAATAAGAAACATTTATAAAATAAATGACTATTGCTACATCTTTAGTGCACTGTGTTCTTTAAATTTAGCCGTCTAATTTAAATTGCATCTTCGAGCATGTGAACTCACACCTATAAATATACCTGACTCTTTTATGAACACGGCAGCCTTATTTTCACATTTTCAGAATCTAAATTTAGAGAAGGACAATGAACAAAGAAAGTATATATTTTAATTTCATCAAAATCAGTTTTGCTCTTTTTAAGATAGTCCTCATTACTGGAACAATGTCATCCAGATTAAGTTGCCATTATAATATATAATGGTTCTTCGAGTATTCCAGAAAGAGTGATCTGTATTTATCTCCTTTCGATAAGAAGTAATTGCTGAAATAGTCATAATTTAAATATTTTTGTGATCTCATACTTAATTAACAGCTACAACAGACCAAAAAAACACTACCTGACTCAACCTTAAAAAATAAATTAAAAGAACATATTTCAATACAAAGCACAAAGTGTCACTGAAAGTTTGGTGCTTGTCCCTGAGGCCAAATCAGTGAGAACAAAGAATGAGGACAAGTGGTATAAGGGAAAGGAAAGAGAAGTTTATTAATTTATTGGCAGATGAGGAGGGCAGCAGAATAGCATCTCGAACAGCACCAGTCTGCCTTTAAGTAGAAAAACTGGGCTTTTTTTTTTTTAAAGTTTCAAATATAATTTATTTTTATTTTTAAAGACAGGTATCTCTTTGCCATGGTTCAAAATTCAGTAGGTACAAAAGGGTGCGTGAGAAAATCCTTCCCCTCCCTACTCAATCTCTGCCATCCCATCCTACCCATTTCCTGCATCTTCTTCCAGGATTTCTTTATGCACAGACAATCATTTGTCTATATGTTATTTTACTTGTAACGAATACTGTCCAGGTGTACAAATGTTGTCCTTTTGGGTTTTGTCCCCTCACTTACCAATATATCTTGGAGGTCAGTCCTCAGAACCATGTACAGAGCTTCCTTTTTCTTTTTTTTTTTTATTTCAGTATAATATGGGGGTACAGATGTTTAGGTTACGTGTGTTGCCCTTGCCCCCCCTCCCCCCCTCAGTCCAGGTTTCAAATATGTCCATCCCATTGCGTGGTGCACATTGCACTCTTTGTGTACACATATACCCGTCCCCTCCTCCCTC
>CAUYSK010083806.1:0-55580 GCA_963575035.1 Avahi laniger | reverse complement strand
GACACAAGACTTAATGTTTCTACCAGACAGATGTTGGGCTACTCTCGCTCACAAAATTTCTGCAAATCAAAAAGCGTTAATGGAGAAACCATAGGGTCTGGCTCGTCGTCCTGAAAATTTTAAAAAATACATTCAAGGGGGAATAGACAATACATGACTCAGACTGGCCCATGGCGACTATAAAACACACAAGGTTAGGGACGAAAGGTTGAACAGACAATGGAAAACAGAAAACCACAAACAATATAATTAATCAATCAGTCCTGTTAGTCTTTTGTTGTCTCTGGCCTTGGTGTGGTTCAGGCCTTGGATTTCCCTGGGGTGGAGGTGTGACCAGCCACTGGTCTCGCCACCTGCAATAGGACAACAGGAGTGGCCTTAGTCAGCCTTAATTTCTTTTTGATCTTGTCCCTGAAAACTTTTTGTTTTTACCTCTTCCTCCTCCTCTCCCATACGACCAGAGGACACGGCACAGTGTTCCGCAGTACACGCGAACACAAACACAAACTGACGACAGTAAGACAACTGGCCGATATCACTTTTTGTTATTTCTTTGTTGTTCTTGACCGCGGTCTGTCAGTTCCAGGCGGTGCTGACAGGAAAGACAGTGCTGTGGACAGACACTAAGGAGCCACTGAATAAAACCGGAGAAGTGACAAAGTAGAAGATGGGAATGGTAGGGAACCAGAAAACCAGAAAACCAGGAGCTTCAGAAAAAAACCAGATTCCCGCCGAATGGCCCCGGTCTTACCCCTCTTGCGTGCCTCCCACTCTTTGGGATAAAACCAGGAGTTCCAGGTGATGCTTCATTTCTTGGAACTGTGTCTTGAGACAACCAGAAAACCAGGAGCTCCAGGTGACGTCTCACCTGTTGGAACCCGACCCTGGGAGTTCAGCTGCGTCCAGCCTCCCACGGGTGATCAGACAGGCCCACAGGCAGCAGAACAGATCAGAACAGAACTCACCGATGAACAGAAACAGAAGACTCATCCTGCAGCTTTTTAGGCGCTTTTAAGGTACTTGCAACCGGCACGTAGTCTGGCCCTCCCCGGGGCTGAGGAGAAAAGTCCTCCCCAGGAGCTCCCCCCAGGTTCAGGCACTCGGCCCCGCACCAAGTCTCCAAGCACCAGTGGTCATCAGGTGCCCCAGTAACAGGACAATCTCACTGGGGCCTCCAACTGTTATGGCACAGAGTGCGAGAAGTGACCACTGAGAGACCGAATTGAGCCAAATTGTGAGTCTTTATTAGCTGGCCAGCAACTACCCTCTGTACCGCTGACAGGCAGCAGCACAGAGAGCGGTCCAGAGCCGAAAAGGTGAGAAGGCTTTATGCTAATTTGGGGGGGTACATGACATTGAACATGACATAGTGGAACAGAAATAATTACATCACACATTCCATAGCCATGGGATCTGGGACCTGCCTCAGACCAAATGCCCGGCCACGTGACTGATTACAATCTTTGAGCAAGCGAGGTTACAGAAGCAGATAGCATCAGCTAAGGCAGGGAGCGTTCTTTCTTGGGTGAGGCAAATACAGTAAATTTGACTGCAGACAGCTGGGGGGTTTGCACAATCAGTTACAAGGTCATTGCTTGAGTACAAAATTTTCTATTAAGGGTGAGGTTTACAAAGTACAAGCTTTTTACTCTATAGACAGGAATGAGTCTTGAAACAGCGTTTTCATAATAACTTTTCATATTTTTGAGGCCTTCTACTACAGTGAGTTCCCTTCCTTCCTTTCCAGTTGCTTGTCTGGTGAAATCCTGGTCTGTTCTTGTGGAAATGGCGGATGGGGCACTGCTGGTTTCACTGCAGCATCAGGGACAAAATTCAGAATGATATAAAGGAAAAAAGGAACAGCTCTGTGGCTTATGGGACCAGCGTTTTACCTTCAGAGCGGTGCCACATGTTTCCAGAGAGGGCAAAGGAATTCCTCACATTCTTGGAATGTTCACAGAAGGAGAGGGAGCTAGCGTTTATTAAACTTCTACTGTGCGCCAGGAACATTATCTTGCTTAATTCTCACACCAGCCTTCAGACTGGGCATTGTGATCTCCTTTTAAAAATGACAGCCCGAGTTGGGAGAGAAAAAACGATTTGCTAAGGTCATCGAGGAGAAGGTGGAGGACCTAGACTCCAGCGCTGGCCTCCCCAGGGTCCACGCCTCCCTACCACGCCATGCTCACCACCAGGGTGACAGATGCGTGCCAGCTGTTCCATGCTCTTTTCCTTTCACCTCCGTCCTCTGCCAGGGAACTCGTGTTGTCAGGTGATTGGACCCAGGTATGGTGCAGCCAAAAGTGAACATGAGACCCAGGGAAGGGAGGCATCAACAGTGACCTGATTAGCACGGGACTCCCTGAGTCCTGGTGGGAAGACTCCATGTCTCTCCCCCGAGGGCTCGTGTCTACACACCCTGGTGATGGTGTCTACTGTGCCCAAAGTGACACTGTCCAGACTGCAGAGAGCCTTGTTTAGTTACTACGGGCAGCAGACACATAAAGGCGCAGTTACTCTCCTCGCATGATACAATTTGGGCCAACAACAAAGACAACTGTCTCAACTGATGTGTTTTGTTTTGTTTTCTTCTCTTCTGGGAGCTCCTCAGATCTCACAGAAAGTGAGTGAACCCTTCTGTGCCTTTGGAGGGGGGCGGAACACTCTCCTGTCCTGGTGGGTTCAGCTGTCCAGGTGGCGCCCTCTTTTCTTCAAGCCCTTCCTTGTCAAAGTCTTCCCAGCAGGACGAGGAGTCCATGACTGATGAATGGGTCCCCACGTCTGGAAAATAACCGGGGGTGACGGCCCCCAGCAGTGGTTTGGTTGGTGCTGAGCGTCTGACTCTGTAGCTGACACCGTACGACTTCCTCCCATTTTCACACCAGTGTGAGGTGACTGTGACACGCCGAGGTGCTGTGACAAACAGCAGCTCCTGGGTTAGCTTCTGCCAGAGTCTGTGCCGGCCACAAGGCAGGGTGGGGGAATTACAGCCTGGACTTCTGAATGGAGACACTTTGTGGTTGAACCCTGCTGTTTCAGATGGGACAGCCTTTGAGAACTGCCCTGTGCCAAGTCATTGTCACTGTTCCCCGTTAGCCTGACTGTCCTGACCCAGGGCAGATTGCTTTGCTAGTATTTTTCACTCTGATAAGCAAATGTCCCCAAATAAAAAAATATTGCTGGTGAAATCTTAGGCTGCAGTGCTGGTCCCACGGCCACCCTCTGCCTCTCCGCTGGGTTGGAGGTACTCAGGACGCATTTGTTCTTGCCCCTTTGCTGTTGGAGTAAAGTGCTTTTATGAAAACATATCTTTTGTTGATTCTGCATGCGTTTTAGAATTCCATTTTCCGGAGTGCTGGCAGAGAATGCGTGGTGTGACAAAAGACCTCCCGCAGGTGTGAGGAGGTAGCAGGAGCCGCAGCAGTGCTCTTCCGTCTCCGAACCCCGCTGACGGGCACGCTCTGCTCTGACCACCCGCCAGCCTCCTCTGTGCGAGCCGTCGGGGGCGAAGCTCTCGATACTGCTTCCTCTTCCATTGAAATAAGCCAGATTCTCTTTCTTCTGAGAAATAATTGAAGTCTTGTGAAATGTACATAAAGCAAAAATACCTAACACACTGAAATTTTTTCATAAAACAGTGTCATCCCGAAGAGAGACCATATAAATCAAGCATACATTTTCAGCTAAGAAAATATATCCAAGGCACAGAGAAGTGTAATTTGGCTTCTGGAGGCATGAGCGTCTTGACTTCACATCCGTTTGTTCAGAATTCTCCCTTGAGCTTCTGCGTGCCAAATCCCGTGCATTGGCGGAGGCTGCCACGGTGAGGAATACACAGGCTGGTTCCTGCTGTCCGTCTGCCCTAACTGACCACCGAGAAAGGTAGGTGGTGTCCCCAGGTTTGTACAAAAAATGAATAAAATGCAATTCCGTTAATGAAAGTAATGTAGTGGGTGGCGTGAATGGTAAATAAAGGCACGGCTTTGTGGAGGACTTTACAATGAGGGTAAGCAGGGTCCGCTGAGCAGAAAGGGGGACGTGAGGAGAAGACAGCAGGCAGGAGGGAAGGAACCACCCACCGTAGGGACAGAGCCGGTGGCCATGGAGCTGCGAAGGAGCCAGGGTGGCACAGGGCAGAGAGGCAGGGGAGACCAGCTGGAACAGACGCGCCAACTCGAGGAGCTTGGGGTCGTCATCTTAGGGACTGCCAGGCTTGTTTGTCAAGAAACTGAACTGCAAGCCTTGTAGCATGAAGATGGCTTCATGCAGCCCATCAAAGCCAAATGCTGGAATTGCTCTCATTGCCTCTTGTGTATGATGCCACGGATCAATCTGGGCAGGCCATGGTTTCTAGAATGATCATACACACTTGTTTAAAGTCTGTCTCTTCCTTCCCCGACCCTGTGCCTGTGTTTGCACACTGAATTCCTGTCACTCTCGAATTCTTTTGAGGGGCCTTAATCAAGCAGCCTAGATTCTATGGCTTTACCGTTAGGGCCACAGGCGCTTCCAGAATAATAGGAGAGACTATGTTCTTTGAGAGAAAACTCTTGTCTTTGTGTTTTATGTGGGGCTAAAGATAACATCCTTCCTTTATTTCACCAGACTAGACAAAGAGCTTTTACAAAATCTTCAGATTTTTCTAACATGGTTGGTTGCACAGAAAAATCAAAGACCCCATTAATGACATTGTGCTGACCCTTTTGGGGCTGTGTTATCAATTTGTTTTGTTTAGTTTTTGGTCAGAAGAAAGACTCCAATGCTTTGATTTTTGGCTTATTGAGGTAATCAAAAGTTTTATTTCCTTTAAAGCCCATTGTAGATTGGCCACCCTAAATCTACGGACAGCGTATTTTTGTTTCTTTTGACACTGTGGATAAAATTGTTCAAATAAAATCATTCAGTGTCATTTGGACTACTGTTCAGAAAAGAATGCATCAGAGGATTAAAAGAATCAGGTTTCAAAAAATGTTGAGTGTGGTCTTGGCTGCTTAGGGATTGGGAACTGCAAGTAAAGACACTTAAAAAAAAAAATAAAATAGAGACAGCTTCCGCAGGGGGTAGATTGCAGAGTGAGGGGGCAGAACCTGAACGCAGCACAGGCACCATAGCACGTTCACGTCTCTCTCTTGCTGTCTGAATCTGAGTCCCGAGGCCAGGTGAGGGTATCTCCTCCATGTTCAGGAGAGAATAAGAGTCTGGAAGGTCAAGTGTAGCTTCCTGGCAGGAAGCACAATTGACAGCCTGGGAGAGAGTGACACTTTCCTCTTGTGGTGAGTTCAGGGAGGCAAGTCCAGCCCTCCATAGGGTTGAGGGGATCCCGGGAGACCCCCATGACCACTCGCCATGATCAGTGCCAGACCCCGCATGTAGTAGGTGCCCAGTAAACGTCGGGAGATGACCCTTGCTGTGGACTGAATTGGATCCTCTCCAAATTCATATGTTGCCACCCTGCCCCCCAATGTGATGGTAATTAGAGATGCGAACTTTGGGAGGTGATGGGGTTTGCATGAGGACACGAGGGTGGAGCCTTTGTGTTGGGATTGGCGTCCTTACAAGAAGAGGAGGAGGCACTGGAGCTCTCTGCCATGGGAAGACCCCACAAGAAGACAACCATAACCAGAGAAGAGGGCCCTAACCGACCATGCTGGCACTCTGGTCTTGGGCTTCAGACTCTAGAACTAAGAGAAAGTAAAGTTCTATTAGTATTATTTAAGCCACCCAATCTGTGGCATTTTGTTATGGCAGCCGGAGCTGACTAAGACAATCCCTGAAATGCCTTCCAGCTCTAAGTTCACCGGTTCCGAGATCAGAGATCATTTGCATGAATCCTCGGCCCTTTCCTTCTCAGTCATGTAGTTTGATTGGAGCAGTCGTGTTCGAAATAATCGGGAAGTTTCTCTGTTGTCTTGGTGGATGGGACAGAGAGGCCCCAGCAGACTCACCAGCCATGAAACCCTGATAGGGACTGAGGAGCCCGGATGTCCCCAGCCGAAGCCCAGGCTGCCCGTGTGCTTTTCAAAGCCACGCTTAGCCCGCCTTGCCTGGCCTCTGGCCTCATTTCTGAGCTTTCCCTCTGCACACTGTTTCTGGAACCCACCAGGCTCTTCTGGATTCCCTGCCTCTGCCCGTTGGCCTCCCTGGAGGAGCTTTTCCTGAACAACCCCAGATAGGACCTATGTTCTCTTCCATGCCCTGTTAAAAAAAAACCAGAGCAGGACAGTGGTTTCAGGGTAAAAACAGATTTTATTCAGGAACTGTTGGAGTAAGGGAAGAGAGACCTCAGTACAGAACCGTGCTCTGAATACAGCATGGACATTTGGGGATTTACAGCCAAGGAGCAGGGTGGAGGGTCAACTTGACAGGGTCTTGCTGAAGGCAGGCCAGGGTGATCAGATCCAAGGGTCGGGGATGTGGGATTTGGTCCGATGTGGAGGAGGGGAGACCGTGGCTGAACCAACTTCGCAGGATGCTTGCTGATATTGGGCAATGCAGAGACACACAGAAGTCCAGGGTGAAGGCCTAGGTGGGGTGAGGATTCAGAGGGCCTGACTGGTGTCTGTCAGTCCTCACACTCCTTGCAGTGTTGCACGTGGTTATTGCACGGCCCATCCTGTGAGCCATGAGACCCTCGAAGATTTGTATTCTTCATTGTTGAACCCCCAGCACCCGGACCCCTGCCTGTCATGGAGGAGGCAGTCAGAAGAGGCAGCAGGAGGCCTGGGTGAAGGTGCAGGGCCCTCTCGCTTGGTGCAGCTGTGGGCTGTGCTGAGAGCCCTTCCACCAGGGTATGTTCTTGTTCTCGCTGGTCAGCTGCAAAAGTCAGGATGCTCCTGAAACCACACGGGCAGGGGCCGTCCCTCACACAGTCTCCCGCAGTGTCTGTGGGCATGAAGGGTGAATGATGAATGAGACTTTTGTCTACAGTACTTGGTTGAGCTGCCATGAGCTGATGTGAAAGGCAGAGGAAGAAACCACTCCCCCTGCGTTGGGACACTTGAAATTCCCTTCCCACCGCGGCACCCTCTAAACACCTGCGTGCAGACGCCAGTGCCTGGCTGGGCAGTCACTAGCTAGTGTCCCGGCTGAGCCAAGGATGCCTTCCCTTGGGCTCCTGTGTAGCTGCCAGTTGGTGCTTTATTTTTCTAAGTAGAAAAGATTTTAGAAATTGTCAGCTACTGTCACCATGTTCTTCCATAAAATCAAAAAATATATTTTACCAAAAACAGTGGTAAAAATGCGCAGCTCACCAATGTCCCACTCAGTTGAGAGCTCCAAGACGGCAGACCAGAGACACCACCAGCCAGAGCGTCTCAGTAAGAAGAAGTTTTAGATGAAAGAGAAAAAACAGACAAACGTAGGTTGGAATCACCCAGTATAGACTCCTTCGTGTCTAGTTCTTTTCCCTCAGTGTGTCTGTCAGACTGAGACCCAGTATGTGCTTCAAGAGTCTGTACTTCTGTGGCTGTGTAGCATTGCGTTCACCCATTCTGTTGATGGACATTTCTTGACCACAGCTGTGCTCTTTACAAACGCCTTACCTCTCAGCTCCAAATTCACCCCTTTTGCCTGCTCTGTAGAAGTGGATCTGGGCCCTTTAAATATTTCCCCCCTGCAGTCTGGCTCTTGAAGCTTGTCAGCAGAGGGTGCTGGGGAAGCGCTGCGGGAGGAGAGAGCTTTTCCTTCTCGGTTCAGGTAGCTTCCTGGCTTGGTAGACCACAGTGCGCGAGCAGCACCGGCACACAGCAATTCCCCGGGTTACACCTGCTGGGTGATTTTGCAGCAGAGTGCATCTCTGTGAGACAATTCCTGGGGAACAGCTTCCCCCAGCAATCTAGAGGGCAGATCTCTGGCACGTTCCAGAGGTTGAATTTCAAGCATGTTCCCCTGACGTGGCACTGTAGTGACTTCTCTCCCATTCAGCGGGCTTGGCTGTGCCCTTGCAGCAGGTCTGGATCTTGGCCCTGGGCTTGATGGCATTTCCTAGGTTGCTGAATCTCAGCCCTAGGAGCAGTGGTTGTTCCTTATATATACTTATTTCTATATTCTTTAGAGTTCTCTTACTACTGTTAATTTCTCTTTACTCAAATTCCTTATTACAGTAAATGATTTGTTGTATTAAACTTTCTGTTGTCATATTACTGTGTGGTTTTTCTCTCCTGTTTGGATCCAGACCGATACAACAATTTTTGGCAATTATCAGCAGTGCTGCTGTGAACATTCTTGACCTTGTCATTTGGTGGACGTCAGAAGTCATTTCTGTTAGGTATGTGTATGGAGTGGTTTGGTGGGTCGTGCGTGTGTTTAGCTGTAGTAGATACTGCCAAAGTAGACACAGCTTTCCCAAGTGTTTGTATTAATTTACACGCCTACTTGGCAAGGCAAGGGAGACCTAATTGCTTCACATTCTTGGCAGCGCTTGGTACTGCTGCCCGTTTCGTTTTAGTCATTCTAACGGGTGGCAGTGATATTTCATTGTAGCTCTATTTACAGTTCCCTAATGATTAATGATGTTGATTTTCGTGGGCTTTCAGCCGTTTGAATATCTTCTTTTTGTGCATTCTTCTTTTTGTGCATGGTTCATTTTTTGAAATTGTGGGGGATTTCTTGGTCCTTTCCTTACTGATTCGGAGAAGATTTTGATATATTCTGGGTGATACTCCTTTGTCAGAGATGTATGCGTATGGCAAATACATTCTCCTGGTCTGCGGCTTGCCTTCACACTCTCTTGACGGTATCTTTTGAAGATCCATTTATCAACATTTTCTTTTATGGTATGTGTTCTATGTCCTATTTAAAAATAATTACCTAGTCCAAGGTCAGAAAGCTTTTCTTCCAGAAGTTCTGTTGTTGTACTTTCACCTTTAGGTACGCGATCCATCTGGAGATGGTTCGTGTATGGTGTGACGCAGTGGTCAGGTGCTTCTTACCTGTGTGGGTGTCAAATTGACCCAGCACTCTGTATTGAAGGATCACTCTTTACCCACTAAATTACTGTGGTGCATTTGTCATTTATCAGGGACGATATACATGTGGGTCTTTTTCTAGACTCTCTATTCTGCATCTTTCATCTCTTTTTCTAATCTTGTGCCAATTTCCTTTAATAGTTAAAATACCTATCAGCTTATTCCTCCAGTAAGAAACGGTTGCACTTTGTTATAAGATTAGATAGACATCCTGAGCTTTCATACGTGGTATCTATTTGCCCAGCCCCCCAGCCAGCTTAGAGGAGTCCTCAGGGTACAAGCTGAGTGGCGTAGCATGGCCACTCTGCCTCAAGCACCTCCCTCCGCCTCACTTCTTTCTGGGTTGTATCTTTGAAGATCTTACTCCTGCTGTCTTCCTCAAGGAGCTTCCTACTCCTATTCATGGCCTGGCACCTCTTCCGCAGGCTTCCAGAAGAATCCCTTTGCCACCTCAACAACAGAAGCTCCTTGAAGCATCACTGACAGCCTGCTTAGAAGATGCAGAGCCCCTGCAAGTACCAGTCAGTGTTCTCCAGAGAAACAGAACCAATAGGATATGTACACACACACACACACACACACACACACACACACACACACACACATATATACCGGTATACCTCATTTTGTTGTACTTCTCTTTATCGTGCTTCACAGATACTGTGTTTTTTACAAACTGAAGGTTTGTGGCACCCCTGCATATAGCAAGTCTATTGACACATTTTTCCAACAGCATGAGCTCACTTCATGACTCTGTGTCACATTTTGGTAATTCTTGCAATATTTTAAACTTTTTCATTATTATTAGATCTGTTACAGTGATCTGTGATCAGTGATCTTTGACGTTACTATTGTAATTGCCTTGTGGCACCACAAACAGTGCCCATATAAGATGGTGAACTTAATCAATAAATGTTGTGTGTGTTCTGACTGTTCCACTGGCCAGACGTTCCCCCAGCTCTCTCGCTGTCCTTGGGCCTCCCTATTTCCTGAGACACAAGACTATTGAAATTAGGCCAATCAATGACTCTGCAATGGCCTCAAGTGTTCAAATGAAAGGAAAAGTCACACATCTCTCACTTTAAATCAAAAGCTGAAAATGAGTAAGCTTAGTGAGGAAGGCATGTGGAAAGCCTACAGAGGCCAAAAGCAAGGCCTCCTGAACAAACAGATAGCTAACTTGTGAACGCAAACAAAAAATTTTTGAAGGAAATTGGAAGTCCTACTCCAGTGAACACATGAATGATAAGGAAGCGGAACAGCTGAAATGGAGCAGATGCAGAGAAGGTTTTAGTGGTCTGGGTAGAAGATCAAACCGGCCACAACATTCCCTTAAGCTAAAGCCCAGTCCAGGGAAGGCCCTAACTCTCTTCAATTCTGTGAAGGCTGGGAGAGGTGAGGAAGCCACAGAAGAAAAGCTGGCAGCCAGCAGGGGTTGGATCATGAGGTTTAAGGAAAGAAGCCGCCTCCGTAACAAAAGCGCAAGGTGAAACAAGAAGTGCTGATGGAGAAGCTGCAGCGGGGAAGTTATCCAGAGGATCTAGCTAAGATAATTGATGAAGGCGGCTGCACTGAACAACAGAATTTTAATGTAGACAAAACAACCTCATATTGAAAGAAGTTGCTGTTTAGAACTTTCATAACTAGAGAGGAGAAGTCAACGTCTGGCTTCAAAGCTTCAAAGGACAGACTGACTCTCTTGTTAGGGGCTGATGCAGCTGGTGATGTTAGGGGGAAGCTGCCATTCTGAAAATCCTAGAACCCTTGGGAATTATGCTAAATCCACTCTGCCTGTGCTCTGTAAATGGAACAAGACAGCCTGTGCGACAGCACATCTGTTCATAGTATAGTTTACTGAATATTTTAATCCCACAATTGAGACCTACTGCTCAGGAAAAAATATTCCTTTCAAAAAATTACTGCCCATTGACAATGTACCCGGTCACCCAAGAGCTCTAATGGAGATATACAAGGAGATGAATGTTGTTTTCATGCCTGCTAACATTCTGCAGCCCACTGATTAAAGAGTAATTTTGACTTTGAAGTCTTATTATTTAAGAAATACATCTTGTAAGGCTACAGCTGCCATAGAGAGTGATTCCTCTGATGGATCTGGGCAAAGTAAATTGAAAACCTTTTGGAAAGGATTCAGTATCTAGATGCCATTAAGAGCATTTGTGATTCATGGGAGGAGGTGAAAATATCAGCATTAACAGGAGTTTGGAAGAAGTTGTTTCTAACCCTCATGAATGACTTTGAGGGGTTCAAGACATCAGTGGAGGAAGTAACTCCAGATGTGGCAGAAACAGCAAGAGAACTAGAATTAGAAGTGGAACCTGAAGATGTGGCTGGATTGCTGCAACCTCATCAGCAAACTTGAATGGACGAGGAGTTGCTTCCTGTGGATGAGCAAAGAAAGTGGTTTCTGCAGCTGAATCTACTCCTGGTGAAGATGCTGGGAACGTTGTTAAATGACAACAAAGGATTTAGACTGTTACATAAACTTCGTTGACAAAGCAGTGACAAGGTTTGAGAAGATCCATTTTGAAAGTTGTGTTACTGTGGGTACAATGCTACTGATCAGCATTGCATGCTACAGAGAAATCTGTAATGAAAGAAAGGGTCAACCAATGTGGCAAACTTTATTGTTGCCTTATTTTAAGAAGTTGCCGCAGCCATTCTAGCCTTCAGCAGCCGTCATCGCTGTTGAGCCAGCAGCCATCACCGCGGAGGCAAGATGCTCCACCAGCAAAACCATTATGGCTCACTGAGGACCCAGATGATCACTGGCATTTTTCAGCAATAAAGTATTTTTAATTAAGCTATATACATTATTTTTTTAGAACATAATGCTATTGCACATTTAATAGACTGTGGCATAGTGTGAACATAACCTTTATATGCACTGGGAAACCAGAAACATTGTGGACTCACTTTATTGCGGTATTTGCTTTACTGTGGTCGTCTGGAACCGACCCTGCAGTATCTCCAAGGGACGCCCGTGTGCACAAGGAGATTTGTTTTGAGGAAATGGCTCACACAGTCGGGGAGGCTGAAGAGCCCCATGATCTTCAGTCAGCGAGCTGGACACCCGGGAGAGTCGATGCTGCGTCCCAGCCTGAGTCTGAAGGCCTGAGAAGCAGGATGGCCGATGGCCTGCATTTTAGGCCAAAAGCCGGCAACCTTGAGACCCAGGAAGAGCTGGTGTTTCGGTTCAAGTCCGAAGGCAGGAAGAGACCGATGCCCCAGCTCAAGCAGGCAGGAGAAGTTCCCTCTTACTCTTTGTTCTGTTAGGCCTTGAACTGAGCGGGTGAGACAGAGCCACCCACGTGGCGGAGGGTCGTCTGCTTAGTCTGCCAGTCCACATGCTCATCCCACCCAGAACACCCTCACAGACACATCCAGAAATAATGTTTGACCAAATGTCTGGGCACCTGTGACCCAGTCGTGTTGACACATCACACTGCAAGAGCTGCGCAGCCCCCTCTGCTTCCGACGCTGACGCTCAGCCCTGCTGCAGAGGGCAGGGAGCCGGGCACAGGCGGGAGCTTGGAGTTGCGAGCTCAGCGGCTCTGACCGGCCGGCCAGGCCACACTGGCTGGTGCACGCGTGTCTGGCAGTGGGGCCTCCACAGCAGAGATAGCCTGTGCATGACTCTGTCTCAGGCAAGGCGGAGCTGCTTGTGCTAAGGACTCCTTCCTCCCAGCAGGCTTAGGGGGCCAGAATCGGGGGCACACACTGCCCTTTCCAGAGACGTGCTGTTCCCGTCTCTGTCTGCTGATGGTGTGGAAGGTTGGCTCCCTGGGCCTCTTAAGGCCCAATACAGACTCACTCAAAGACACAAATGCTTTGTAAATGGGGCTTCCAAGGTGCAACTTCTGGAGGTTGTTTCTTGGTAGTTCCACTTTAGGCAGAAAAAAATGTTCCGACTGCCTGCGAACACAGACGGCCCCAGGGAGCTGCAGCCAGCTTGACCTGGCGTCTGCTCTGCCTCCTGGGAGGCAGTTTGCATCTGAGGTGAGCATCCGTCCCAGGAGAGTTCGATCCGTGTGCAGGGTCCTGAGAAAAGGCACATGGGAGAGAATGAGAATTTAAGGTTTAGTATTGAAGCAACCGCATTGAAAGAGAGTAGAGTTATCCAAGAAAGGAAGCAAAGTAGAAAAATATCATCTTTCCCTTGCATTTAGTTTGAATGTTTCTCTCCAAAACGTATTGCAGGGGAGAGAGCAGTTTGCCCCCCTCCCCCCGGGTCCACCACACATCCTAGCAAAGAAATAACCCCACGGAGAAAGAAAGAGTCTGCAGCATCCTGGGGCACCGGGTCTCGCCTGTCATTTGCTCCTGCTGCGATTGGTCTGTAGGGGCTGGGGGTTCAAGCAGGGACAGGAACTCGCAGCAGAGCTGGAGCTTGGCTAAGTCTGCCTCCAGGAAAAGGGCCTGGAGAGTGAGCAGGTTCTAGAAAGCCCCACGATTATTTCATTTCTCTTCTGGCGAATATATTTAGAACAGAATTTTGACTTGATGAAATTTCGAGGTACTTTTTTTGCATTAAAACAACCAACGCTGCATGTCAGTCCATCAGCCTCTTTCCTTCCTGACTCTTCTGTCCTCTCAGCCGGGATAACGTTAAGACACAGCTGTCTTCCCTGAGTTCCATTCTGTCAGCGTCAGCCGCAGACTCTGCTGTGTAGATGAGGTAGTCCAACTACTCACCCTTCTCATCCTGAGAAGTTAGAAGATCACTCATTTATCAGTTTACTTTGTCTCCTTAACAAGCTATGAGGTGCTGTCCTAACACGTGAGACCTGAAAGGATCCTGGGGTGTTTGCATATTGTTGTGAACAGGTGAATCACGTGGTGGACTCTGCTTTGAACATACCCATTTCACAGATGAGAAAAGTGAGGCCGGGGTGGTGCTCACATGTTCACTTAAGGTCACGTAAGTTGGTGTCACATTGGCACCACAGACGGTAGTTTGTGAAGGACACTCGGTAAGGCATGAGTGATTTGAATGACCTTTTTTTTTTGTTTTTTTCCTAGTGATTCCTGAGAGATGGAATCATCATTTTTGGTAAACAAACCGAGACCAGAACCTGAATAGTGTGAAACGTTGTACGCTGACAGCTCTTTGCAACAAATTTTCTCCTGGCACTTACCCTATGGCTTAGCTTTCCAAGCAGAGGTTCCTCTTATCCAGCAAAAAGTGAGTTATTCGCTTTCTTAATGTTACAGCGTTCACACGGATGATCCCAAACTTGCTAAGAATGGTAGAGATGAGTGGGCAAAAGAGGAAAAAATCAGATAGGAGGTTTTAAAATGTAACCTAAAAAAAACCAACTGTTAACAGAGATGAATTTCAAGGTAGTTATGCACATCGGAACCCTGGACTTGCTTCTTTTTGGGAGCAGTGTAACGCCGCTCAGTTAGACCAGAGAAGGATGTCAGCAGTCCATACGGTTAGCTCTGGAACACGTGGTTTCCGGCCTTATAGGTTGTCTAGCTGCGCTTTGTCATGGGGTCGCAGAGCAGCAGAGCTGGAGGACCTGGTGGGAGACCTGGTCCCATATCCTTAGAGACAGGGAATCTGAGATGCCCGTGGGTCAGGGGCTGGCTGGCCACGGAGCCAGGACAGACGCCCCGAATCTTCGTGTTCTTTATTTGGTACCGTGGAGCGAAAGATGCTGGCGGAACTCTGTGCTGAACTGCTTAACCACAGCACTCCACGCGTGTGTTCAGTGAGATTCCAGAGTTCCTGACACGTGGGTCTCTACCCCCCATCTCAGCCTCCCAGCATAAAGCTAAACATACCCTCGTGGTCCTGCGGCCTAATCCCTTGATTCTGCCCCTTTCAGATGGCGAACCCGAAGATGAGACTGATGTACACGTGCCTCCTGGTCGTGGGGGCCCTGTGCTTGTATGCCAGCATGTCCAGCCTGAATCCTTTTAAAGAACAGCCCGTTGTTTTCAAGAAAGAGGACGGGAACTTCCTCCAGCTCCCAGATATGGACTGCAGGCAAAACCCCCCCTTCCTGGTCCTGCTGGTGACTTCGTCCCACAAGCAGCTGGAGGCCCGCATGGCCATCCGGCAGACGTGGGGGGGAGAGAGGACGGTGAACGGAAAACCGGTGAAAGCACTCTTCCTCCTGGGGACCACAGGCAGCGAGGCTGACACGCGAGCGGTGGCCGAGGAGAGCCAGCGCCACCGGGACATCATCCAGAAGGACTTCGTGGACGCCTATTACAACCTGACCCTGAAGACCATGATGGGCGTGGAGTGGGTCCATCACTTCTGTCCTCAGGCCGCGTTCGTGATGAAAACGGACTCAGACATGTTCATAAACGTCCACTACCTGACCGAACTGCTCCTGAAGAAGAACAGAACCCGCGGGCTTTTCACCGGCTACTTAAAGCTGAACGAGGTCCCGATTCGGAAGAGCGTCAATAAGTGGTTTGTCAGCAAACACGAATATCCGCGGGACAGGTACCCGCCGTTTTGCTCGGGCACCGGCTACGTCTTTTCCGGGGACGTGGCGAGCCAGGTGTTCGGCGTCTCGGAGAGCGTCCCGTACATCAAGCTGGAGGACGTGTTCGTGGGGCTGTGCCTGGAGAAGCTGCGCGTCCGGCCGGAGGAGCTGCACTCGGAGCAGACCTTCTTCCCCGAGGGCTTGCGCTTCTCCGCCTGCCGCTTTCGGAGGATCGTGGCCTGCCACTTCGTCAAGCCGCAAGATCTTGTGAAGTACTGGCAGGCCGTGGAGAGTTCCCGGGAGGGGGACTGTCCGGCGGCGTGAGGGGCTGGCGGCACCTCCGCCCGGGTTCGGATAACTGCAGAGATGGCGTCTGAGGGATTCCGGGGCCTTGCTGAGCGCCGGCGGGGGTTCTCTGTGCTCCCAGTCTACACCCGGATGGAAGCTCACAGGAAGCCACTGGCCAGCTCCTGCTTGGTGCCATCTCTGAGCACCTTACACTGCTGGACCAGGTGTTTGAGTTACACCTACAGTTTCTCATTTCAGGGTTGGTAGCCATACGGTGTGGAGGGTGTTATTATTCCCATTTTACAGATAAGGAAACAGCAGCCGAGAAAGGTACAGAAACTTGACCCAGGCTTGGAGCAAGAATGGAAATGGAATATGCCAGAATGCAGTGGGCAGCCCCCAGCTTGGTCCACCCCCTGTGCTGCCTCTCTTGGCAGAGGACAGTGATGACACAGGCTCCGAGGGAAGCCTCGCGGCTGGCGTCCTTCAGTCCCTGAATGGAGTCCCCTCCACGCCGGCTCCCAATCCCTGTGCTTTTGAGTGCTCAGACTGGGCTGAGCAGGTCCACCCGGTTCCTCATTCACAGGGACGGACGTAGCTGGGCCCTGAGGCACTGGCAGCTCAGCACTCGGCACAGCCCAGAAGCACATCCCAAGGCACAGGATGAGCCTGCCGTGGCCACAGCTCACCCACTGAGAAATGCCCAGCTCCAGACGGAAATCAATTTCTATAAATTTATAAATTAGGCTCAGAAACCACTGCAGTCTGGCCACAGTACAGACAGATCACACTGCTGACTTCCCCAGCAAGCAGGACGTCTCCTCTGAGCCATCTGTCACTCCGGTCCCTTAGCTCCAGAAGGCTTTTGTCTTCGATTGATGGAGACCTTTAGATCTCTCAGTTCAAACCAAAGGGCACAGTCCATGAAGGATTCTGTGTGCTTTTCTGTGAATTCGGTTGAATCTAAGTCAAAATGCTCTTACGTACCCCTTGGACACAAAGCCCCGAGTGGGCCCGGGTCGGTGGGGTGTCCCTGTGTCCACTTCCCAAGCCTGACCCAAGCTCATCCTCATTGAATTTCTCATTTGGCCAAGGAACAACAGAGCTGTGTGGTTTGGCATTTAGCTTTTAGTTTTCTCACCCCACCCCCACCCCCGAGGTTCGTGTGAGCCCAATTTGCAGGGCTGCGTGAAAACACGGCACTTCTTTGCAAGGGTGTCAGCCCATTCAGCCACTATCATGTGACATGCAAAGTACCCTTGATCATAGAAATGATTGTTTTTTATTGTTTACTGTATCAGACTTCACTAAAAGGCCCCAGGTGGTGGCGTCACTTATAAACGTTGGACTCAGCACTCACCTGAACTCAGGAAAAGTTATTTGCTGCAAGTGGTTATGACGATATTAACTTGTGGAAGTAGGTCTGGCATCCTATTTTGCACGGCACTTCTTGTGTCTGGATTGAGCTGCTGCTTTGCAGATGTGTCTCTGCATCCCGGCTGCTCTGAGCGCCCTGGGTCATGCTCAGAGAGGCCTCCTTCTCAGGTGGAAAATCAGGGGCTGGCACGCCTCAGTCGCATAGGATGGGTCGCCTCTGATTCCGGAGACAGCAGTGTGCTTCGAGCGTGACGGAGTCTGGCAGTAGGCCTGGCCTGTGTTTAGCCGTCCAGCGTGTCCGGCATGTGTCCGTGGCCACCAGTCTTGGCGGGTGAGTGGTGGTCAAGCCACTGCCTCTGCTTGGCAGGTTCAGGCTCTGACCTCTGCAGCATCGGCCCACAGCCCTTGGCCCTGGGGACACGTGAGAGCAGGTGTGGGCCCCACCTGTTGCCTCTGTGTTCTTAAAGGACTTTCTGCAAGACATGTTGTTTCCCCCACTGTGATCCTTTATACAGCGATGTATAAAGGTTTTTTTCATTATTTCCGTCTCTAGAACTTGAAGAGACCTTGGAGCTCGTTCAGTCCTGCCTCCTCTTTTATGTAGGGTGAAAACAAAGCTCAGAGAGACCAGAGACTTGCCCGAGACTTCACAGCTGGTTCGTGGGGGAATGCGGGGTCCCGGCCAGCTTGCGTTGCACCAGGCCCCATCTGGGGGAGGGAGAGCCCACGTGAGCACACAGGAGGCTGCAGAGCTTCGCCTCTCCAGCAACACCAGGGCGGCTTCGACACGGAGCTGGGCAGTGGCTCCACTCAGGCTCCAGAGAGGAAGGATTTGGTTAGCAGGTACTGTTTGCCAGGTACTGAGATAAGGGCTTTATAGGTGGGGGAGGGTACCACCACTATGCCTGGTGTACAGATGAGGAAACTGAGGCACAGAGAGAGGCTGAACAACTAGCTCCAGGTTACGTAGCTGAACGTGGCAGAAATAGGATGTGACCCCAAGCTGTCGGGGCCACTGCGTGTGTGGGCAGCACTGTCCTGTGGCCTCCCAGGCCATGAGCAGACCCCTCTCCGCGTTCCGGGGCTGCAGCGGGCTCGTTGCATCGGCTGCTCCTGCTGCATTTCCAGGGAACATCCTCAGAGGCCCTGCGGTCTGCCTCCCGGGGAGACTGTGGCCAGGGGCCATCTGTTTCCTGTAGCTGTCGGACTGGAGTCCCAGCTTTTCTCCAGCCTTAGGAGGGTGACCCCCTCAAGGCTGGTGCTCTCATGCCTCAGTCCATTGTCCCCTCTGCTGGACCATCCCACAGGCACACAAACACGCTGCCATTTCCCATGTGACAGGACACAGCCACCGCCTTCCCTCGATCCCCTTCCCCTGGGCTGCTGCCCCGTCCCCAGGGCCTTGGTGGTGGCACCCTGTGTGGGGCCGTGCTTGTTTGTCGCACCTCCTCTCCTTCCTGTCTCTCTGAGCTCCCCTTGTCAGACTTGTGCACCCCGCACTCCAGGGCTCTTCTGCCGGCCCGTGTTGCTGGGTCCCGTGGGCAGTTCTCGGCCCTTGTCTTACGTGACCCGGAGCTGGTCTCACTCGCCTCCTGGGAGAGTCCCGTCTCCTCTCCAGCTCCCAGGGCGCGAGGCTTCCCTCCTGGCTGGTCGTGCCTCTGCGTCTCCTTTGCTTCTTCTCTGTCTCTGCTCTGACTGGCGTAGCCTGGGCTCAGCCTGGGCCCACTTTCTTCCCTGGTTACTCCCCGTCCTCCGGGGGCTCACCCTGTCTCATGGTTGTAGATGTCCTCTGTTATGGTGACGATGTCCCCATTTATCTCCGGCCGAGAACTTTCTTGCTCTTCAGTCTCGTCTATCCACTGCGTACTTGATTTTGCATAATGAGCAGATCCAACGCTGAACTTGTGATTACCCTGCCCCGTCTGCCCCGTCTGCAGCCTTCCCCAGCTTGGTCACGGCCGCTCCATCCCCGCTGCCGCGCAAGTCGAAAACCCTGGGGCCGTTCTGACTCCTCTCTCTCAGCTGGGGCATCAGGAAAGGCTGCTGGATCTACCTTCGGGTTATGTTCAGAAGCCGACCACTTCCCACCCCTCCACGGCGGCCACCCTGTCCAAGCCCCTGTCGCCTCCCCCTGTATCCCCGCAGTAGCCTGTGGCCTTGTCTCACCTTCCACCATTGTGTCCCTCCGGTCTGCTCCCAATGGCATCCAGAGTGGTCCTTTGAAAATCTCACTTCTCTGCTCAAAACCTTCCTGTGGCTTTCCTATGTCCTAGCAAAAGCCACGTCCTTAATTTTGTTGTCGGTGTGTTACCCCCTCGTCTCATCCTATCACAGCTCCCCGCGCTCCCTCTGGCCTCCCTGCTGCTCCTGGCACATCCGCCTCAGGGCCTTTGCACTGGCTGCTCCCTCCGCCAGGAATGCCCTTTCTCCAGACAGCTTCGTGGCTCCCTCCTTGGCCTCCTTAAAGTCTCGGGCCCAGCGTCACCCTCGGTGAGGCCTGCGCCGACCTCCTTGTGTGAAATTGCATCTCGGTCCACTCCTGTGTCCCCCTGACCTTGTATTTTTTCCATTGCACTACCAATTTCTAATAAAGCATATAATATCTACTTATTATAATGTATCTATTTTTTAATTTATGTTTCCACCGACTTGAATGTAAGCTTTGTGTGGGCGTGGGTCTTCCTCTGCTCTCGTCACGGATGCCCCGGCACGTGGGGGACGCTCTGTACTTGTTTGTTGAGTGAACGGAATGGGCCTTTACGGAAGGCGATGTTTGGAGGGAAATGGGTGAATCTGGACCGAAGAAATGGAGGGTTTCTGAAGCCCAGCCAACACTGTGGCTTCAAACAAATCCGTGCTGGGAAAATGGGTGCGTTTCTACTGACTGTGAGGCCCCGAAACCTCTGAGGGCTCCACAGACGCGCTCTTCACGGCTCGGCCCCTTCCAAAGCGGAAAGCCTCTCTCGGGCAGGGCGGCGGCATTGCGCAGCAGGGCCGTCCCCAGCCCGCGCGGCCCATGCGTCTCACCTGCGCCCTCACGCCCGTCTCTTCTGATGAGCGCAGAACTCTGCCTCTTTTACTCGACTGTGACACGACTCTGAGCCCCCATTCTCCCCGCCCCCGCCCCGCGGAGAATGGCACTAAGCCCGGCGTCAGGAAACGTATACAGGATCATTCAAGTGACTTTTCAGTCCGCCTGCCTTCTGTCGATAAATAGCTGCACATACAGGTGCGTCCTGGGGACGGTACAAACCACACTATGTCGACATTCGAGGTTATTTTTTAAAACCAGGCTGTCAGCTCTCTTGAGCTGTGCCGGTGAATGCTGGACGCGAGAGCCGCTGCGTGGTGTCCCGGGACCTGGCCGGCCCACGTGCGAGGAACGTGGACAGTCCACAGGCCGCCCGGGAAGGGCACCGCCAAGCTTTGGAGCTTGAGTGCAGCTTCGGGCACCTCAGGAGTCTGTTTCGTCTGCCCCGAAGGGATTGAGTTGCCGAAAAGCCAGGCCTTAGGGTGAAAGGCAGCTTCCCTGATAAACAAGCCTGCGGTGTGGACTTCAAGGACTGCGTTCAATAATAAAGACTAAAGTTTAATTAGATACCTCCTCGTTGGACTCAGAAACTACATATATGCTGTGGTGTGGAATAAACTATTTTACAACAGTTTTGTGGTATTTTCATAAACTGCAATACAGGCTTTTATTACTGAAAATCGTGCCCTTGCTGTCCAGCCTCGGTGTCCGCTAAGGTGGCAATCCTATCATCTCGGCTGCTTTTCCTGGACTGCGCTTTTGTCCACAGGTCTGACCGGGTGATCCTGACCCTCCAGCTCTCCGTGTCCTGCAGCCTGGCCATTTGCCTCTTTTTAAAAGAGTAGCGCCCGCCCTTTCATTGTCTTCCACACGGTGCGTTTCTCAGAGGCTCCGTGCACAGCGAAGGCAGACCGGGCCAGTTCTCCGCTTCCCGTTACGGAGCGAGGTTCGCCGCCGGCCCTGCTGGGCCACCCTCGGCCCCTGAGGCCACAGGCCCTGGACGGCCGGGTTCTTGGCCTTCCTTGTCCTGCTCTGTGGCCCCGGGTTGTCTGTCCTTATTTCTGCAGGTGACGACAACTGGAGTGAAAAGTGAGAACTGGTTTCCAGTGAAAGTAGACTTGCTGCACTTCCCAGCTCAACGAGGTTTTAGGGGTCTGGTCCCGTCCCCATTTTTCATGAGTGAGAAGCCGGGGTTCGAGAGCGCGTGCCTCGGCTCAGCGCTCAGCGGTGTGGGGGGCCACGGTGGCCAGGCCATACTGCCCTCTAAAAAGCTAAACGTGTTTCATTCCTACTTGTCCTACAACATACTGTCGTACCCACATAGCACACCGTGTAAAAACAGAGGAAGGAAAACTCCAAATCCACCAAAACTTGCCAGGCCTCCTCTCCCCGAGCCGCGCGTCTCATGCCCACTGTGGTGGCCTCGGCTCAGGGATCGCCTCCGTTCGGCTGGACTCAGGCAGCCTCCTCCTAACTGGGGCTCTGATCATGCCACCTTCCAATCTGCCCTCCGCTTTGCATCCAGAGCAATTTTTTTTAGAAAGCAAATCTGAGTAAGAAAGTCAGAGGCCCAGGGGAACCGAGTGACCTCCCCTCGGGTTCCCTGTCCTGGGGGTAGAGCTTCCCGGGCAGGGTCGGCAAACGTGTAGGCCACCTCCCTGCAGGCTGCGGGAGGGCCAAGTGTGGCCGAGAGCAGCAGTTGTCGTTGCTTTAGATGTCACTGCCTATTTGACAAGCTTCATGGTGACCTCAATTCAACAAAGTTAATGCTGGCCACACTGGCCACGCTGGCCACGAGGGGTCTCACTGGGGAGTCCCAACTCCCTCTGGGCACCCGGTGCTACTCCAGTTATCCCAGAAGCCTGGCCCAAAGTGCTGAAACAGACCCTGAAAACAAAATTAATTAATTTTCATGCAAGTTTTTGATCCCCTTGGGTGCGGTTATTTTTGTGCCCGAAAAAAAAATTATCCAGATGGCTTCAAAAGTAATTTATTAAAATTGTTTTCTAAGCTTTAAACTTTGGCTAATAAATAAGAAGGGGAGACGGGGACCCTGGGTCCGGTGAGAGGTATGTGCACGCGTGTGCACACCCCCGGGGGCGGCTGGAATAGCCAGAGGTGCAGCACGGGGCTCGGTCTGCTCTCCTGGCCACAGCCGGCCTCTCTGCACCTTGTGGAAACCGTGCTGACGCGTATCCTCGCCGAGCCTCCGGATACCATGGTGACAGGCACCGCGGGAAAGAGAAACCCAGCAGGTGAGCAGGTAACTGGGACACCAGGTGAGCTGGGGGAAAGGTCTGGGTGGGGTGAACTAACTGGGGAAGAGGAGACGTGGCTTCCAGGGCAGGGCAACCCCTTTTAGGAGGCGTCACCGCTAAGGGCTCCGTGTCCAAAGTTCAAGCCCTGGCTCTGCAACTTGTTAGCTATGTGACCTGGATGGTTCTCATTCTCTCAGAACCTCACTTTCTGCGTCTGTGAAATGGGATGATAACAGCCTCCAGCTCAGAAGGTTGTCGGGGATGTGGGAATAAGTAAGATAGTTCATGCGGAACTCTCAGCACAGCCGTGCCTGGCGCTGGGTGCAGCTGAAGTGTGAGCTGCTGTCTCCATGTTGTGGCTACAAGCCTACGATGGTTGCTTGGCGGCAATGGGCTTGCTCAGTTATGTCCCCAAATATCCCTGATGTGTGGGAGAAGTCTGTGTGTGGTTTGCAGAGTATGAAGGAGAAGGTCTTGCTGAGACGCTGTTGTGTGGAGTGCTCGGGTGTGCGACGGTTGTCTTACATATTGTAGGTTGTAGTCACCTCCCCCCAAGTACTCAGTTTCGGATGTTTTAATTCCTCCTGCTCTTAACCAGGATGCACGAGGTGTACGTGTGGGAGGTGAATCTCCGTTTCAGCTCTTGTTCCTTTCATTCCTTTGAATCTTTCTTTCCTGGAACTCTCGGAGAAGTTCTTCTGTTCGTGACATTCTTTAAATTACACAGCACAGTGTTCTGGACTGTGTTAATTCAGAATATGTGAAAATCTAAACAAGGTAAAAAGAATTGGAGCTAGAAGTTGCCTTAGAGATTATCTATGGTATAAAAAACCTGCAAACCTTCCTTTGACAGATAAAACCAAGGCTCAGAAAAATGGAGCGACTTTGCTAAGTCCTAAAGCAGTGACTCATCCAAGATTGGACCTGGTGTCAGAACTCTCACGTCAGACATTCGTTCTTCTTCCGACGCACTCACCAGACGCCCAGGGCTCTGACAGGACGCACGAACGAGGTCGAGCCGAGGTTCGAGGGCCTGGGTTTTGCCCACAGCTTTCACAGTGAACAGTGTCAAGGAGACTAGCAGAAGCACCTGTTCTCTTGGCAGCTGAATAAAGACTCGTCTCGTGCCTTCTCTGCGGGTGTCCACGCTTCTTTTCCAGGTGTTGACTCAAATCTCAGTCCACCCCTTCCTGGTCCTGTTTGATCTCCTGGGATTTGGCCCTTTGTCATCTGCGGCATTCCCGAGAACCCCCTGCTTAGCTGGGTCCCCTGACTTGTCCTGTCCTGGCCTGCCCTGTCTTGAGGTCACTCATGTTTCCATCTGGCAATCGAACAAGCATCCGCCTTCAGAACACAAACCCTTCAGTCCAGCCCCCTTTCCACCTCTGTCTGCATGAAACCCTTGCAAAATACGTCTGTGGGCTCCACACCCAGACTGTGTGTGTGTGTGTGTGTGTGTGTGTGTGTGTGTGTGTGTGTGTGAGAGAGAGAGAGAGAGAGAGAGAGAGATCCAAGGCTCTAAATAGAGGCACCACGCTCAGTGGCAGCTGGTTCTGAATAACTGCCCGGCCCGAGTCTGCGAATGGCCGGAAGAGGACGGGGCCCTTTGGTTACTTGGGATGTCAAAGAGCAGGTGCACCACTGTCTCCTCAGCCGTCAGGGTGAGAGGGTGGAGTAGGAGAGGCCCTACTTGCTCCCACCTTTGCACAATCAGTCGCACACTTACTGCATGACAAGTGCGTGCCATGCACCTTGCTCAGCGTGCTAGGATTCAGGTCTCTCTGTGACAGTGAATCCCAGTTCCCCTCTGCACCTTTCCCCAGATGAGCGGCAGCTTGCCACATCAGGTAACCAAGCCTGGAAATGAGCCGTGCGTGTGGGCCACAGTCACATTGTTCAGAGTTGTCCCTGAACTCCGACTTCCAGGCAGCATGTTTAGAAAGAGTGAAATAAAGCGGAACTGATCAAACGGCCTATTGAGTGTGTATGTGCATTTTACAAGCAAGAACTGTGTGAGCAAAACCATTCGGAGTCCTTATACGCTGCTTAGCTTCGATACACAGTTCCAGAAGAGAAAGAGCTAGGCTTTGGTGACTTTCATTGGCTCTCCATGCCGACAGTCTGTGGCTCTGTAGATTAAATAATTAACAAGCCTGATGTAATATAACAGCTGCCATGCATCCTCATTTTAAAAATAGATGAGATAATGTTTACGTTTTCTTCATGTCACCCATTTGAAAGTGTCTTAGTTCGTTTTGTATTGCTATAACAGAATATCACAGACTGGGTAATTTATAAATGATAGAAGTTTATTTGGTTCACGGTTCTGGAGGCTGAGAAGTCCAAGAGCATGGCACTGGCATCTGCTGAGGACCTTTGGGCTGTAGGCAGAAGGGCAAGGGAACACACATGCAAGAGAGCAGAACTTGCTTTTATAACAAAGCCACTCTTGCAGTAACTAACCTGCTCTGGTGATAATGACATTAATCACCTCTTAAAGGTCCCACATCTCTTCACTGCTGCACTGGGGATTAAGTTTCCTACACATGAACTTTGGGGGACACAGTTAAACCATAGCAGGAAGTATTTGCTTTCTCATAACAGTTTTTTCAATAATTAATTTTCAGCATCTGTCACATCAGGACTCATATATTAGCAATTTCCATGGTTGTCTCTCTCTCTCGGTGGATTGTAAAGTTCTCTTGGCCTGACTCTCTGTCTGGGTCCCTGGCACGGTGCCTGGTGGAGCAGAGACACTCGGTGATTATCTGTTGGGTTCTAAGGGGTTTCCCAAAGGAGGTATTCGGACACCAGCAAGGCAGCTTCTGTCACAATAAAGAAAGAGAGACTGGACAAGAACACTAAGGTCCCTTCAGAGACCAATTCCTGAAGCCTCTTTTCTTGACTCTTGTTGTCAGTTATTTTTATTTTTGGTTGGTTCTATGTGACTCAGAAATCTACACATGAACACTAAGAAACTTCATCATGGACGGAGGTGTATTTAAAGTAAACTCCCAGTTACGTCTCTGGATATGGAAGGTGCTAACATTCTCTGTTGGGAATGTGGACAGACGGGTTTATAGTTTGTGGCCCCTGGGAACTTAGAGGCCTGGGTGTCGCTCTAGTTTCCTGCTTTTGAGGTATGGCCAGGAAAGGACCTCTTGCTCTCAGATTGGCCCTGAAGCTGGGGGGAACTGTCCACTCTTGGTGTGGGGCAAAGAGCCACGAATGGCTGGGTGAGCACGTGGGATGAGAAAGCTGGAATGCATCCTAGCACCTGCATGACTGATGAACAAAAATTGGTTTTTAATTAATTAAAAAACCGAATTCCCTACTTATCAGACACAATCACCTTTAAGGACGAGTAGAAAAACTAATTTCACAGCCAAAGGTAACTTTTTGTGTCATATTGTTTTCATCATCTGCTCTGCTCCCTCCGTTCCCTGGTCTAAGAGATGCAGAGTGTGGCTGGCCAGGGTGGCACCCACAGAGGCTGGCTCAGCCTCCCGCCAGGGAGGCCAACACAAAGCCTGTTGGCCCTGTCAGTCCCCAGACACACAGGAAAACCAAAGAAGCAGTGATGCCCTTGGTTAAATTTTATTCTGGAAATATAAGATGGGGGAGAGGTAGAGGTGACTTGTTTTAGCTGGCCAAACAAGACATCCAAAAAAACCCTGCCATGACCGGAAATTACTTAACGACAACTAAGGAGATTTTGTGGTCAAATTCTGCTTTTCCTAAAAGACAAGAAAGTAAATTCGTATGTCACTGAATGATATTTGAAACTGTTATTTCTCTGTACATTAGGGTGATCTGCTACACTCTTACATCACCATATTTTGGGAGTGGGTATATATATTTATTTATGATTTGTTAATAATGGTATTTATCTTTAATAAAAATCAAATTATTAAAATGGCATAATGCACTTAACTCGGTCAGCTCTAAGTTGTAGACAGAGGTGATGAACTTTTGCTCTTTCTGAAAGTCAGCAATGTATGGTCTGAATGGGACAATTATTTTTTTCACACTGATGTTTTATGTATTTATTTTGTCTTTGGAAAATTGTATTTTTAAAATTCAATATTGATTTTATATGCTTAGAAAAATAAACTGAACAACCTTGCCATGCTTATCTTTCTAAGAGATGGAGACTTCTTGTTTCCCTTGGATTTTGGAAGCAAAGCAATAGGACTCTACAGTTTGGAGGGTCTTTGAGGGTTGGGGAGCAGCGTCTGGGTCAGGAATGAGGGGTGAGGTGTCCTGCCAGGAATTTTAGGTCCAGGGCATTTTGGGGCAGGCATCCTTTGGAATTTTTTTTCTCTCAGGTGTATTTTAACGAAAGGCTATCATTTAAGTTTAAGAAATCAGGGCTTGTGAATTGATATGATTGTACCTTTAGAGTCTGATGATAACTTACCTTTGAGATACAGATTGGATCCTTGATCTTTCAAAGTGTCACTTAAATAGAAAGAAAATGTCTGAGACAGATGTGTTTTTCTTTGGCTTTAGCATGTGTTTGTCACAATCCCTGTGGTACCACAGTGTGGCATCTCTGTCCTTCCATGCTCCCTGCTGGCCGCAGCCTGGGCCTGTCTCAGACACAAGGCAGGAGCTGGGGGTGGCAGGAGGGTGTGTATGGGGAAGCCCGAGTGGATGCCTGGAGATGGGCAGGAGGGGCAGCTCTCGTGGACCGGTGACTGTTCCTGCCTGCGTCCACCTGTGACAGCCGGGAGACTGTCCGTGGCTCCTGGAAAGCTGGTCCCAGCTCACCTGTTGTCCTGGCCGCCTCCACTCCCTCCTCCTGGGCTCTGTGCCCACCATCATCTCCTCTGCCCCACCGGCAGCTCAGTCACTCCTCCCTTCCAGAACCTTCCACAGCACACAACATGCTCTCAGTGCCCACTCAAAGACGGATTTCTGGACCTCCCCCTTTTCCGGAACTGCCCCTTCCTCTTTTTCCTTAATGCTGAAACTCCAAAAAGCAGCCTTGCCCCTGCGAACACCTCTACTCCCCTTCCCCTCCCCACCGCATCCTGAAACGGTTCCGGTGGAAGCGACCTCTCGCTCTGTGGCATTTTCCTCCCCCTCCTCTGCTCCTTCCTTCTCCTCCTCCAAGCCCCCACGTTTTGGAAGTCCCCAGGCCGAGATCTCAGACCTCCCTCTCCATCGACCTGTTCTCTGGGTCAAATACCTGTTTCCAGGCGTGTTAGTTTGCTGGGGCTGCTGTAAGGAAACAGCACAGACAGGGGTGGGGTGGGTGGGGGGGCTTCAGCCGCAGGAGTTTATTTTCCCACAGTTCTGGAGGCCGAGTGTCCCAGATCAAGGTGTGAGGAGGGTTCGTTTCTCCCAGGGTCTCGCCCCATGGCTCATGGATGGTGTCTTCCTCCTGCTTCTTCACGTGGTCTTCCCTGTGTGTGTGTCTGGGTCTCAGTTTCCCTTTTTCATAAGGACACTGGTCATATTGGATTAGGGCCCGCCCTAACAACCTCATTTAAAACTTGATCTGTCTCCAAACACGGTCACATCCCGAGTGCTGGGTTTGGGCTTCATAGAAGGTCACGATTCCACCCGTAACAGGCTGGTTTTCAAGTCCATCTCTGTGTTGATGGCTCCCAAACAGGGCTCACCAGCTCTGACCTTTCCACTGAATTCTGAATGCAAATGTCCAAATTCCTGTCCGCAGCTTCGTTTTGATACGTAACGGGCAAAACCGACCTCTTCATCCACACCTGGTCCCCTCCCATGCCAGTAAACGGCACCACCATTCTCCTGCTGCTAAGGCCCAGGCTCGGGGGTTCCCCGACTCCCGCTTTTCCTGCACGTCCTACATCGACGAGTCCTGAGGCCCCATCCGGAGATCAGCTGGAAGCGGGCCATTGTCACTGTCCCCTGCTCTGGCCATGGTCATCTCTCCCCTGTGCCCCCACGGGGTCTCCCCTCCAGCCTCCTGCGTGTTCTCTGGCTCACATGTTGTCTGATCTGCACACAGTGGTCTCCACACATGTGAATCAGATTATGGAGCTCTGCTGCTCGTCATTCCAGAAGCTTCTGTCACCCTCAGTGGAAGCTATAAGGTTCTGACGGTGACCCACAGGGCCCTTTTGGCTCCGGCCCCTGAGAACGCCCCAACTCCCCACCCGCCTCTCAGCCCCTCGCTGACACCGCGCCAGCGCCCTGCTCCCCTCCAGCCAGCCGCGCCCGCACCGTGCCGCCTGCTGAAACTCCCCGAGTCTCCACGGCCACCTCTCGCCTCACGTAGGTCTCGCTCCAGTGTCCCTGTGGTAGTCTGCTTGGGCTGCCAGGACAAAGTACCTCAGACAAGGTGGCTTCAGTGACAGAAATTTATTCTCTACAGTTCTGGAGGCTTGTCCAGGCCCTCGGCCCTTGGCTTGCCGATGCCGTCTTCTCCCTGTGTCCCCACAGGGTCGTCCCTGTGCGTGTCTGTGTCCTCACCTCCTATTCTTACAAGGACACCAGCCAGATTGGATCAGCGCCCACCCTCATGACTTCATTTAGCCTTAATTTCTTTAAAGACCTTATCACCGAATGCAGTCACATTCTGAGGTCCTGGGGGTTGGACCTTCAACACATGCATTCTGAAGGCACAGTTCAGCCTCGGGCAGCTCCTCTTGCTCTCCGTGTGCACTTCCCGCCACCCTCCCCTTGTTCTTTCATTCTGCTCTGTTTTCCTTTAAGTCATCATCCCTGCACAAGTCCTGTTAGACAGTTACATGTCTCTTGTCTCTCCCCATGGGCTGGAAGCTCTCGGAGAACAAACGCCCGTCTTCCCCGCCCTCCCTTCCGTGACAGTAGAGCCTGCCTCTCACACAGCCATCCACAGCTCTGTACAAGTGAAAGAGCCTGTGGTCTGAGTGTTTGATTTTCCCTCCACTGGCCTGGGTTACACGGTGGGGGGCTTCAGGGCAGGGCCCCAACCAGGAGTGGGTTAAGGAACGAGGGCAGTAGCCCCACCTCGGGTAGGTCCTGTTTGTTGAGATCAATGCAGGCAGCCCCTGGCTTCAGAATGCGCATCCTTGGGGGACGTGGCCTGCACTGGTGATTCAACTTGAATTCGCATCTCTTCTCCTTAGACTGCAGAGACATTGCTGTCCCCAAAGCAAGACCATTTGCTCCTCCTTTGTGAGACTAGATGGAAGAAAACCGTCATCATAAGCCCTGCGGGAATAAGGACCATCTCAACGTAGCCCCCAAATTTGGGGGCACTGACATAGGGTCACCAGATTTTTGGTAATTTTAATAAAGCCATTAAAAGTATCATCTCTTTTCTTACCAGTTTGCATTGACCCCTCCTGGGAGGCTCCCTGTATACTGCAGTCTCTGCTCATAGTTCTAGTTAATAAAGATGTAAAGTAGACCTTGTATATAAATAACAGAATTTGAAAAAAATGTGCTTTAATTAGGATTTTTTCAAGGTCAGTGAAAGAAACTGAATTCCAACCAGCTTCAAGCAAGGAGGCACATTGCTGGCCCGCCTAGCTGCCGGGGTGCATGGGGACCCCAGGGCGGAAGGGGCAGCTGGGCTGTAAGTGGAGAGGACCTCCAGGACTCTCTTGTCGGCAGGCTGCTCCCTCTGCTTTTGTTTGCAGGGAACCTCGTTGTCTCCTGCCCAATCCTCCCCCAGAGATAGAGTCCGTGATCCTGGGGCCCAGGCGAGGAGGGAGCTTCCTTACTGGTTCAGTCCCGAGGAGGCGCTCTGGTCGGCTTGTGTCCCAGGACCGAGTCTCAGAACAGTCAGTGATGCTGAGCAGTGGCAGAGGCTGATCGGCCACGCCGGAGTGGGGATTCTTCCTGGGAGCCCTGTGCCCTTGAGGGTTTGATAGCCTCATCAGAACCACATGGGTTAGAGAAAGGGACATGTCATCCCAAGGGAAGAATGCCATCCAGACCCAGCCTAAGTCCCCCGCAGAGATTGTCAGGCAAAGCTCTGACAATGACAGGAATGCAGCTGTAGTGGTTAAATGGCAGAGAGTGGGGTGTGTGTCTTTGAGGGAAGATTCTTGAGTATACCTCTGAAAACACACTTTTTAGGTAGCTGTCTGCTTTTTCTTCCCATGAGTCCACTAGTCCTGAGTAGCTTAAATGGTCAGCTAATAATAAGCATTTACTATGTGTTATGGACATTATTTCATTTGATGCCATTTGAGTGGCTACTAGAATTATCTTCACTTTCCAGTAGACACAGTGGCGTATTGTAAAGTGCATTAGATTATTAAGAAAGACAAAGAAAAAATAAACTCTGACATCAACCGTTCCCTGTATATGGGCCTCATGATTTTCTCCAGCCGCGCACAGCAGTGATAGAACAAAGAAGTGTCCTCGCCTTGTCATGAAACCCTTGTTCAGTTGTGCTGTCCTGTGAAGCAGGACTTAGGTACAAGAGTGACACACCCATGACTGCTTTTAGAATTCTAGGTGATTCTGATTTGCACGTTCAGACTTATGGCCAGTGCCTAGGAACCACATTCTTCTCATCAGGCATCCGTGACCAGGAACATGGTGTCAGACAGACCCCTCCCAGCTGCCCAGTGACAGACGCTACTGTTTATTCTCTTGTTTGAACAGTGTGGTAGCCCTGCAGGTTTTCTTGGGGGCACTGTCTTTTGTCAGTACAGATGGAGATTGGAACTCAATAATTAGATTCCTTTCGGTGATGAGAACCTGGCTGCGCCCAAATTAAGATAATATTTTTATACTGCTTTTAGCAGTGATGCTTTTGGCAGTGTTTGCTCATCTCAGCTAAGAAGCCAAGAACAGCAGACAAGGGGGAGACCCTGGAAATGAACTGGTCCAACTTCCGTCTTGCACAGATGATGAAACTGAGTCCCAGCTGACTTGTCCACAGGGACAGCACCAGAAACACGGCCTCCCTACTTATTTCTCTATAATTTTAGCTGTTTCTGAATTTCAATGCCACCTTAAATCATAGCACATAAGATGCTGTGTTAGAAAACTAACACTTCTGTGTTATTTGCTGATCCTGCTATATGTAAGAGAAGATCTCAAACATAAAACTGTCCCATCTGGACACTCAGAAAGTTTAAATATTTTGCCCAAGTCATACAGCTAGAAATGGACTCTGGAGTTCTAACTCCAACTCCACTGCATTAAAGCCTAGAATTCAAATTAGAGCCAAAGGATGCATCTTAAAGGAGACATGGCATAATTACATGCTTATGATTTTACAGATTTCCAATAGTGCATTGATTAGTACTTGCTGCACATTCATTCCACAAATTTTTGTTGGATGCTTATCAGGTACCAGATTTCTTGCCCTCACAGAGTTTATTCTCTGTTAAAGAAAATGGTTTGTAAACAGGCCTGACAACGCCGTGTGATACTGCGGGGTGCAGCGGTGCACACAGACAGGGAACCTATGGTGTTCTTGAGAGGCCAGGAAAGCTTTCCAGAGAAAGAGAAACCTAAGCTGGAGCCTGAGTAAGACCCAGGCACATGGGAGCAGAAAAAGGGCCTCAGGGAGACAGGCCCGTGTGTGGAAAGACTGCACGGGCGCAGAAGCAGGGTGGCCTGGGGCAGAGAGTGGACCTCAACACAGCGGGACACAGAGACCAGAGCAGTGGGACCCAGGGGTGAGAGCTGCTGTGGGCTGAGCGTCTGTGTCCCCCCCAGATGAGTGTGTGTAAGTCCCAGTGCCCAGTGTGATGATATCAGGAGGCGGGGCCTTTGTGGGGTAAGTCAATCCTGAGGGCGAAGCCCTCATAAGTGGGATCAATCCCCTTATAAGAAGAAACACGAGAGGGATGATCTCTCTCCACCACATGAGGGCACAGCAGGAAGGCCCAGAAGGTGACCTTCTGCAAACCAGGAAGAGGGTGGGGACCTCAGGATGCTATAGGGCAGAGTAAAAACACAGGCCAGATGAAAACATCTAGGCTACAACCTGACTATTGGTTCTAGTCCAACCTCTGGACTTTCAACTTCGGGCATGATACTTAATTTCTCTGAGCCTGGGTCTCTATAAAGTTTATTTTTTCATCAACAAAATAAAGATAACAATCCTGTCCTTACTTTCAACTCAGGGCCACTGTCATGCCATAAGACCACCTTTGCATAAAATAGAAAAGTGTTCTGTTCTTCTGGCTCCTTTGCTGGGTGCCCCTGGGAAGGGCCCCTTCTGCACAACCTTAAGCGATGGGTGTGTAACTTAGTTACTGCTGTGTAACACATCACCACCACAGCCATTCAAATCAGCCACATTTATTATCTGAGACTCTCTCTAAGGCTCTGGGAATGGTTGGTTGGGTGTCTCTGGCTCAAGATTTTTCACAAGGCTGTAGTCAAAGTGTTGGCTGGTGTCTCATCCAAAGGTTCGACTGGGTGTGGGTCCATTTCCAAGCTCACTCAGTGCTGTTGGCAGGACGTAGTTCTGTAGTAGTTGTGGTTCCACGACAGAGAGATAGAACCGGTATCTATGTTTGTATCTCTGTCCTTATTGCAAGGGATTGGCTTATGCAGTTGCAGGGCCTGGCTTGGCAAGTCTGAAATCCACAGGGCAGGCTGTCAGGAAGGACAGGCTGGGACCATTCACATGCTTCAGTCCATGGTAGAATTTCTTCTTTCTCAGGGGAACTGCAATTCTGTTTTTGTGACCTTTCAGCTGACTGGTTCAGGCCTATCCACATTATCCAGGCTAATATCTCCTTTATATAAAATCAACTGACGGTAGATGTTAACCCCGTCTACAAAATAGCTTCACAGCAATACCTGGACTAGGGTTTAATCAAATAATGGAATTCTAGCCTGGCCGTGACGACACATGAAACTGACCACTACAAGTTCCTGGAGGGGTGTTGGACCAGGGACCTCAGCTGCTCACTGGCTGTTGGCCAGGGGTCCTCTTAGTTAGTTCCATGTCAGGTGAGTCCCCCATGGGCAGCTCCCAACATGGCAGCCACCTTTCTCAGAGCAGGTGGGTAAGAAGAGCCAGAGAGCCCAAGCAAGACCCAAGGCACTGTCTTTTGCAGCCTGGTCTCTGAAATGACATCTTGTTACTCTTGTTATATTCTATTCATTGGAAGTAAATCTTCAGGTCCAGACCCCACTCAGGGGGAGGAGATTACCTAGGGGCTGTTAGTATCATAGAAGTCTGCGGCCACAGTGGCCCTACCAGCAATTTCTGGGGAGAGTATCTGAGAGGATGTGTGTGAAATGATTGTGTGAGCCTGTGTGTAAATATTAGCTAGAGCTACAGGAAATTGCTCATTTTTCACCCACAAAAATGGCTCACCTAATGTAAATGATTATAGTGAAATAGGGGACTTGACATAAATGACTTTATAATTGTTTGAGGAGAGCCAGGTGCGAAGGAAATCTTGGATAAATGGAAAGTAAAATTGGCAGAAGCTGGAGGAAGGAGAGAGGGAGAGAGAGAAAGAGGGAGAGATAGTGTCCATTGCATGAGGTTTGCATTTGGCTTGTCTGTCTGTCTGTCATCTATTAATTACGTATTCTGTGCTGGTCAGCCGCTAGGCATTCCTTGGGCACACATAACGATGTTTTGGTCAACGATGGACCATGTTTACGGTGGTGGTCCCAGAAGATTATAATGGAGCTGGAAAATTCCTATTGCCTAGTGACATCATAGCCATCACAATGTTGTCGCACATGCATTACATGTGTGCGGCGATGCTGGCATGAACAGACCTACTGTGCTGCCACACTCCCATAAAAGTAAAGCACATCCCATTATGCGCAGTGCATACTGCTTCATAAAGACAAACAACTATGCTACTGATTTATGTATTTACCATCCTATACTTTTTAACAGTGAAAGTATACTCCTTCTGCTTAAAACAGAAAGTGAACTGTAAAACAGACTCAGGTAGGCCCTTCAGGAGGCCTTCCAGAAGAAGGCATTGTTATCATAGCAGATGACGTAGCATATCCGTGCATGTTCCTGGCCCTGAAGACCTTGCACCTGGACAAAATGTGGAGGTGGAGGACAGTGATACTGAAGATCCTGACCCTGTGTGGGCCCAGGCCGATGTGTGTGTTTGTGTCTTAGTTTTCAACAAAAAAGTTTACAAAGTAAAAAAATAAAAATAAAAATTTTAAAAATAGAAAAAGCTTATAAAATGAGAATATAAAGAAAATATTTTTGTACATTTTACAATGTGTCCGTATTTTAAGCTGTTATTACAAAAAGAGGTAAAAAATTAAAAACTAAAAAGTTCATAAAGTAAAAAAGTTACAGTAAGCTGAGGTTAATTTATTATTGAAGAAAGAATAATATTTTTGAATAAATTCAGTGTAGCCTAAGTGTACAGTGTTTAAAAGTCTCCAGCAATGTCCTGGGCCTTCGTATTCACTCACCCCTCACTCACTGACTCACCCAGAGCAACGGTCCGTCCTGCAAGCTCTGTTCACGGTAAGTGCCCTGCACAGTGTAGCATTTTTATCTTTCATACTGTGTCTTTACTGCACCCTTTTATGTTTAGATATGTCTAGATACACAAATACTTGCCACTGCGTCACGGTGGCCTACAGTATTCAGCACGGTAGCACGCCGTGCAGGTTTACAGTCCAGGAGCAGCTGGCTGTCCCACGCAGCCTGGTGTATCGTAGGCTGTGCCAGCTAGGTTTGTGTGAGCACACTCTGTGTTCACACGATGACGAAATCGCCTAACGATTTGTAGTTCTCAGAACCTATCCCCATTGTTATGCGGTGCATGACTGCATTTAAAATGCAGCACAAGGCCAGTTCTTCACAAATGTTTTGTCTATACCTTGAGAAATGAATTCGTTTTCTCTAAACTAAAAACAAGTGCAGAGAGACCGATTTGCTACTTTTCGAACTAGTAAACAAAGGGAAAGAATACAACATTTATCTTGCTTTTCCTATACAAAATATACTCTACAGCAGGGGTTGGAGAACCAGAGCTTGAGAGTCAATTTGGCCCCGCTGCTCTGGTTTGTAAATACAGTTTTATTGGAGCGCAGCGGGTTTGTGGCCTCTCTCGTGGTACAACAGCGGAGCTGAGTCGTTGCCACAAAGACAGTGTGGCCCACAAAGCCAAAAATGCCGTAAGGCCCTAAGGAGGGTTGATCTCTGCCTTAGAGTATCCACATATTTGATGAGGGAAGTGTCTTTTCATAGCTATATTGAAGATAATAAATAAAAAAGGAGTGATAGAATTAGAATTTCACATGTTGCAACCTTTAATACCAATAATAGAACAAAGCAATAATAATAAATGGCTACTAATATCACAGAAAAGAGAGACAACCAGATAGTAAGGGCCTTCTGACAGAATTGCACAATATCATCTACAAAGTATTTTTTTAAAAAATGAAACCGAAATCAAATCAAAGCTCTGTATCTAACTCCCAATACAGAGGAATCTCTCGATTAACAACCTAGGCAGGCAATCAGTAAGTCCCAGATGGTGGGAAATTCTACAGGACAAACCACTCAGACTCTTCAATAAATACATTGTAAGAAGAAAAGATGAGGAGTGTGGGGTGGAGAGGGTCTTATCGATTAAGAGAGAAAGAAAGCAACATTTTGAGAAATTGCAATTTATGGCTGTTTTTTGTCTTCTGATTATAACACATGTACTCTAATAAAACATTTATAAGCTCATTGGGGAAATCCAAACACAAACTAGATATTAATATTTGATGATATTATGAAATCGTTATTAAATTTTAGCTGTGATGGTTGTGTTATAGCTGTGTTTAAAAGGAGAGTCCTTGTCTTTTACAGACACATAGTGGGATATTTAGGGATGGAAGGATAAAATGCCTGGGATTTGCTTCCAAATAGTTTGACATCATTGGGAGGAAGCATGTGAACGCGTCAACAAAGCAAGAGGAGTTGATAGTTACGGAAGTCGGCCAATGTGTATATGCAAGGTTGTTACATTATTTTCTCTTCTTTATATATGTATGAGTTTTCTATGGGTATATAAGACATAACTACGAACTTAGTGACTTAAAACGATGTAAATTCATCTTGCAGTCCTGTAGGTCAGAAGTCCAACATGGATTTCCTGGGCTAAACTCATGGTATCAGTGGGTGTCTTAGTCTGTTCTGTCTTGCTGCAGCAGAATACCTGAGACTGGGTAATTCGTAATGAACAGGAAATTTTTCTTATAGTTCTGGAGGCTGGGAAGTCCAGGATGAAGGGGCCAGCATCCCTGGACGGCCTTCTTGCCGCATCATCCCATGGCAGGGCAAGAGAAGACAAGAGGGCCCGAGAGATCAAACTCAGCCTTGAGCGCTGTCACGCTCGGCGTTAATCCATTCATGAGGCGGAGCCGGCGTGACCCAGATACCTCTCGTGAGCCCCCACCTCCCAGCACTGCTGTCCTGGGGATTAAGTCTCCAACACATGCTTTCCCGGGACACATTCCAGCCAAAGCAGTGGGGCAGGGCTGCGCTTGTTTCTGGGAGCTCTAGGGGAGAAGGTTTTCTTGCTTTTCCAGCCTCTGGAGGTGGCCCATATTCCTAAATTGTGACCCTTTTCCTTCATCTTCACGGCCTCAAGGGCAGGTTGTGTCCTCACGAAGCTGTCTTTCTGGTGCTCACCAGCCACAAAATGCTCTCTGCTTTTCGAACTCACGTGATTACATTGGGCCCACGGGTTAATCGGGATAATCTCCCCATCCCGAGGTCAGCTGACCAGCGACTTGAATTCCCCTTTGCCGTGTAACCTAGCATAGTCAGAAGGTCCGGGGATTAGGATGTAGACATCTTGCAGGGGGATTATTCTGCCTCCCACATTGTACGTCAAACATTTTCCACAATAAAAAGTAAAAAAATGAACAAAAATCACCTGAGAAAAAATATTCTTCATTGTTTTCTTTAGACCGTGTTTGTAAGTTGGCAGCAGAACCAATTAGGCGTGGGGCAGAAACAAAACTTTCGGCTGAGCATGAGCCCAGGAGATGAGCACGCTGATTTTGTCTAATACACGACACCAGGAGGAAGAGGTGGATATCGCAATCTCATCACTGTGTAGATTGCAGCGAAACATTAAATAGAAACAGGAACCATTACAGGATGATGCCACAGGTAAAATTTGGTATGCTTAATTTACCGTTTTATTTTTAAAACAAAACTGTAATGTGGTAAGTTATATAAAAAGAAGCTAATTGGTAGAAATAACCAATTAAAAATAGCACTTTACTATTCTAATACACGTTTGTACTCATTCTCATTTGACCTCACAACAGCCTTTGATTTGGGCAGAACAAGGGTATTTTCTCTCTTTTGTGGTTGAAAGAGTTCACTGAGACGCAGGAAGATTGAGACTTGTTTTAACTTTTCCTGGTTAACCGGCTTGATGGGGAATGGCACCGAGCTCCTTTGACTCCACTGCACCACCTGCCTTTGGAACCACCAGAGGAAAGGTAAATTTGTGCTCAGAATACTCTGCTCATCAAGACAAAAATGAATGTAAATCCATATTAATTTTCCCTTAGACACTAGCTGCATCAGGTGTAAAATCGAAGATGTCTATTAAATGGTCGCTTGCTTGGGGATTTCTTCCTGAAGCCCTTCCTGCTGAGCTCCCATGTCAGCCTATGAACTCTGGTTGTGAGTTCCCAGTGCAGTTTTGTATTTTCCAATTAAGATAAAAACAATGTCACCAAATCTCATTTAAGTTTCCTCTTCCTGTATGACAGAAGATGTGACCTCCCGGCCTCCTCTGCGATTAAGCTGAGGCTGCGTGGCCAGTTCTAACCAGCAGGCCGGAAGCAGAAATGTCAGGTGTGGCTCCCGGGTTGAAGCACAGAAAAGCAAGTGTGACCCCTCCACGCCTTCCTTCACCCTCGCTGGCGATTGTTGAGGCCACTTGTTGACATGGTAGAGCCGCAGGTCAGAAGTGGCTTTGGTCTCAGTGAGCCACTGCGGTGCTATTTAACACCAGTACAGAGATGTTAACACCGTAACGGGAGCTAACTGATTCTGAAATGGTGAGTTTCCTCTGCAAAAGCTTAGGCTACCACAGTAAGCAAGGGCATGTATTCAATTTAATGCTTCTTTACTACAATCTGACATCAATATATTTTGCTTTCTTATTAGAGACTCTTATTGCCATTAAAGAAAAAAAAAATGCTTGGCAAAGATGAAAATAAACAGGCTAAGCAATGTTTGTAGCTTTTGAGAATTATAAAGACAGGACAAAATAATATAACTGGAATAGCAAGATAAGAGAGTGTGTTAGAGATTTGCCTTGTCATTGACAATCGTGCCTAAGGGAAGCATGCTGTTCTCGTCACAGAGAGAACGGTGGTGCATGGGCCCATTCTGGGGGCTGGGGACAGCAGCAGGCCCCCACCCCAGTCAGGGACAGAGGACACAAGACAAGGCGGGTGGCCTACAAGCTCTTGACTGTGTCACTCAAGGGATCTTCTGTTCAGTCAGCCACTCAGCTTACAAACCTTCAGTTAAGACCTTTGAAAACAAAATAAATTGTACTGCAATTTTCTCCCAGCACGAATGCAATCTCCTGACAGTAGGCATGTTTGCAGAACCTCTACCTACAGATAATCTAATGTCTTGTGTTTGCGGGCTGGCAATGATTTACAAAGCACTTTCTCTCTCTGGGTCTCAGGACAACCCAGAGAGGTGGGTGGCGGGGTTAGACCCCGTTTCCTGGGAGAGTGGTTGGGATGCACCTACACGTCCCCTCCTCACTGTACTCAGCATTCCACTTTCTCTCCCTGCGCGTCCTTTTACAGGCAGCGCTTGGCGAGCTGTTCTACTGCGGCAGAGCATGTCAGCGCTCGCCCAGGAACTCATCAGCTCCTGTAGCTTCTCCAGCTGCCCTTGGAATTAGTTTGGGGCCACCTGCTTCTGGCCAATGACTCAAGACAGAAGGCAATTATGAGCCAGCGAGCCTTGTGCATCCTTCTCTCTGCTGAACCCAACTTGGAGGCCCTATATTCCAGTCGACATGCAGCCCACAACCTGCGTCAGCCTCATAAGTGAGAAATAGCCTTCACTGTGTGAGGCCACTGACATTTCAGAGCTTATTGTGCTGTTTCATCACAATATCCTGTCCTGATTAATAAAACGACTTATCTCCTGCCCTCCTAAGTGTATCATCAAGAGATGTTTGCTGAAGAGTCCTTAGACGTGGGTAGCTCTGAAATGGGATACTGAAACATTCTGGAAGACCATCAATATCATTTCTACTTTTACATTTGCATGAATTTTCCCATAGGCATGAATTTTACAAATTAATTATTTTGATCAAAATCATACATTTACATGGTGTGAAATGTCACTGGTGCTGTAAGGCTTGTGAGTACGGACAGCAGCAGTTCTCTGCCCTCCCTCCCCAGGCCTGCTCCGTTCTGCTGTTTCGTCTGGCATTTGTGTCTGTGCTTCTGAATAATATGCGTATCCTGCTGTGTCTTATTATAACATTTCGGGCTTTTTTTCTGCTGACTTTCTACTACTGCAGATGACGATTTAGCTACCTTGTTCCTCTCGCCACCATTTCGCCTCCCCCATCTTCTCATTGTATCACAATTTTTAGCTAAATCTGAATTTGCTATTTATTATTTATGACCATGTAAATAATAGTAACTGCTAGGAATAGTAGTGTGCTATGGTTATTTTTTTTCCTGTGAAATTTCCTCCTACATTGCTGGAATGAATATTATTTATTTTTTATTTGCTTAGTTTTGTATATAGCCATCAATAATGCTTTCCTCCTCATCCAAGCACCTGTCAACTCTAGTTTACACATGGCCAAACCTCATGGATCATTATGCTGATGTAACGTGCATCAGAGCCCTTGTTCCTGGAGCTCTTCCTGCCCTGGTGGAATCTGGCCGGGTTGATCCCGGGCTGGGCTCCCTGCTGGCAGTCCCCATCCTGCTTCCTGGAGTTCATGTCTTCCTTCTTCTTGGTTTACACTCTTGTGTAAGGGGAGCACACCCTTTTACAGCTTTCTGAGAAAGGGTGTGTGACAGGTAAAATTTTTGATATCTCGCTCATGTGCAATTTATATTGCCCATTGATGGTTTGTTTGGAGTTGAAAATAATTTCCTTCCCAGTGCATCTCTGGAAACTGCTCAGAGTGGTTGCCCTGGAGGAGGAAAACCGGGGTTAGGATGGAGAGACACTTACTTTTCACTGTCTCACCGTTTGCACTATTTGATTTTAAAAAAAATCAGTTGTAGGCCAGGCATGGTGGCTCATGCCTATAATTCCAGCAGTTTGGGAGGCTGAGGTGGGAGGATCACTTGAACCTAGGAGTTTGAGACCAGCATGGGCAAGACAGCCCAGGCTCTGAAATAAATGTAAAAAAGTTACCAAGGCACAGTGGTGCACACCTGTAGTCCCAGCTACTCAGGAGGCTGAGGTGGGAGGATTCCTTGAGCCCAGGAGTTGAAGGCTGCAGTGAGCTATGACGGTGCCACTGTACTCCAGCCTTGGTGACAGAGCAAGACCCCATACCTTAAAATAAAAATTATTTGTAGACACTGCTTTATAGAACTTTTAAAATAGACATTAGAAAACAAGGCAAATATGAAAAATTTAAACTACCTCCAAATTTACCAGGTATCATGTTATATTTAACATCACTTGAGCCCTATGAGCAATCCATTTAGTGCAATACAATAATATTAGGATTAAAGGGGTTTTCAATAGATTATAGTATTGCATAAGCCCAAACGTAATGACCATGATTGCATGGTATAATTCATACTCTTGTTATCTCAGGGCTTTTAAAACAACAATGAAGATCTGGAAATTTTCAGAGAAAGGAGTACATTTAAACCTAATTTTGGCCATCAAAGGTTGAAGTAAATTGGTTTTAAACAGTCTTCCCACATACCGACATTCTTACTACTCCTCGTTACCCCCCTTAACAACACCACTCCAAAGCTTTTGCACAGAAACCAGTTTGCTTTTACCAGACTTTGCTGGGACTTTCACGGTTCAACTAAATAGCAACTCTGCAGAAAGACAGGCATTTCAAGGGACCATGCAAAACAAGAAAGATGACATCCGGCTAAGACCTTACCTGCAACAATTACACTATGCTGGACAAACCTCAGAGCTTAATGAACATAGGAGGGGAAACGGTTAAACATGTATTTTTCTGAGATATGTTTTTGGTTATAAAAAACTCTTTGCCTTGTCCTTAGGTATGAGAGCATTTTTTATTACACAGACATTCTTTGCTAATCTTTCCTGCTTTCCCCCAATAATAGTGGGGAAAATGGCCAAGGAGGAACTTCTGGTGTACATGTACACATACAAAATGATTTAAGATGTTGAAAAAAGGTAAATTATCATAATTACATCAATCTAGAGAGTGGTTTTCCACTCAGGCTGAACATTATAACCACCCACAGACCTTGAAAAATACTGATGCTTGGTTCTCTCCCAGGGGATTCTGATTTAATTGGTCTGGTTACATGCCAGGCCTTGGGAGTTTTAAAAGCTCTCCAGGCGATTCTGAGGCAGCTAGGCCCGAGAAGCATTGCTCCAGGGAGGGTGCTGACCTCTAGAGACAGAAAGAGAAAGAGGTCATTGTTCATGTCTGATGGCTCAGAGATGCTGTTGTCTTCATATGTTTTATTTATTCAGCAATATAGATTTTTCATGAATTTTTTACACTTAATAGACTGTATTTTTTAAAGCAGTTTTAGTTCACAGCAAAATTGAGTAGAAGGTACAGAGATTTCTCATACACCCTCTAGCCCCCCGACATGTGTAGCCTCCCCCACTAGCAACCCCCCGGCCCCCCGAGGTACAGCTTGCACATGAGTGACCCTACACTGACACTCACTGTCACCCAGAGTCCACAGTTTACATTAGGGTCACTCTTGGTGTCGTATATCCTACGGACTTGGACAAATGCGTAATGACATGGATCCACCACTAAAGCATCACGCAGAGGAGTTTCACTGCCCCCCAAATCCCCTGAGCTCTGCCTGTTCATCCCTCCCTCCTCCTAACCCCTGGCAGCCACTGATTTTTCCACTGCCTCCATAGCTTGCCTTTTCCAGAACGACAGTAGAGTTGGAATCCTGCAGTGTGCAAACATTTTAGATTGGCTTCTTTGGCTTAGTAATTAAGTTCCCTCCCTGTCTTTTCATGGCTTGCTAGCTCGTTTCTTTTTAGCACTGAATAATATTCTGTTTTCTGGATGGACCACAGTCCATCCGTTCACCTACTGAAAGACACCTGGTTGCTTCCGAGTTTGGCAGTTATAAATAAAGGTGTGCAAACATCCATGTGTAGCTTTTTGTGTGGACATAAGTTTTCAGCTCCTTTGGGTAAATACCAAGGAGTGTGATTGTTGACTCATATGGTAAAAGTATGTTTAGTTTTGTACGAAACTGCCGAACTGTCTCCCAAAGCGGCTGTACCATTTTGCACCCCCACCAGCGATGAATGGGGGTTCCTGCTGCTCTACTTCCGCACGGGCATGCGGTGTGGCCAGCTTTCTGGATTTTGCCCGTTCTAATAAGTATGCAATAACATTAACTATTTATTAACTGATGTTTGTTGGATTTTATTTCTACTTAAAAAGTAATACATGCTTAATGCTTTCCAGACTTAACTACTGCTGAGTTTTGGCTTTCTCACATCTCAGGAAACTCTATCCTGGTCAGCCGACACCCTAGAAGCTTCTTTTCTGTCTCACCTGAAAAATAGCTCTTGATTCTTTTGAAAACCAATTTCTTGCTTTTCTTTATAGTTCTGTCTCTGTATGTATTCCTAAATATTGTAGTTGAATTTCCCTGTATTTTAAAAATTGTTTTAGCTTCATAGCTGTAGTTTAATTATTGACATTACCGTCGTATATTCTGTGGTGTGAATGTAACGCAAGGGGCCCTCTCTGTGGCTGGTGGACATTTAGGTTGTCTGCCTCTGTTGGCCTTACACACAATGTGCTATGACACTGTGATGACTTCAGCACCAAATACACTCATTTCTTTATTCTTTACAATCCTAATGTGGTTGCTGGGTGATACATATTTTCAACTTTAACAGAAAATATCCAATTGATTTCCAGATTGATTGTACTAACTCAGCCCGAAGGCAGGGTGTGAAGGTCTCGTTGCTGTAAGTACTCCGTAGCATTGATATTGTCGAGCCCAGCAGCGTTTACTAGTACGATGGGTGTGTAATAGTATTTCCTTGAAGTTGTAGTTTGTATTCCCTCCATTAATACAGGGGCCAAGAACGTGCAGCTGATGCTTCTGTTGCATCGTGTTACAGCCCACGGCTCACCATTTCCTTGGTTTTATTTGCCGTCCCTTTTCTTACTCCTTGAGATGGAGTCTTGGTTCACTCATACTTACCTCAAGGATATGTGTTTCTTCCTATATATAGCTTTAGCTGCAATCCGCAGCTTTTGATATGTAACGTCTTCATAAACTTTCAGTTCAGAATATTATTAAATTTATGAATGTGTTTATTACTGATGAGGATTTTCCGGGTATGTTCATTAGATCACATTTGTTATTCACGATATTTATTTCTACCATTTTTTGTCTGCCTATTCTATCAATTGCGACAGAGAGGCTCCAGCAGGCTGCAGTTCAGAGCTGCGCCCCGTTGCATTTTTCCTAGTCTGACGGTTATTACACATTTAGTTTACATTTAATGTAATTACTGCTATGTTTGGATTTCCCATTATTTTGAGCTTTCTATTTATACTACCTATTCTGTTTATTCTTGTCTTCCATCTTGCCTTATTTTGGGTTTGGTTAATTATTTTTATTTCCTCTAACAGTTTGGAAATCATGAACGTTGACTCTTTTAGTGGTCACCTTAGAAATCACACACACACATGTTTTGATCAAAATCTAGAGTTAATCAATATTTTTATCCTCTTCTTGGATCACACAAAGAGCCCAAATTGTTAATTACTTTTATTCTCCTCCTGACTTGTGTTTATGTTGTCACATACTATAAATCTCTCATTTTAACCCCATTAGTTGTTGTTGTTATTATTATTTTATAGTCAATGTTTTCATATCTTTACCTATCTCAGGTTTTCCACCTGGGATCATTCTCCTTTTACCGGAAGCACCTCCTTTAAAATGAACATAGAATCTGAAGTTGGCAGTTGTTTTATTTTAGTGGATTGAAGGTTTCATCCCAAGCACGCTTTGGCTTCCACTGTTGCTGCTGGCAAATCAGCTATTGGTCTAATGGTTATTTCTTTGCTTTGAGATTTTTCTTCCTTGTTTGGTATTCTGTAGTTTCACTGTAGACATGGATTTAGTTTTATCTGTCCTCTCTGGGAATTACTGAACTTTTTGGATTGCTAACAATGTTTCTAAGGTTGTCTTTATTATTTGAACTTAGGAAGCATGGTGGTTTTAGGGTCTGTACCTGATAATTCCAACACCTGAAGTCTTGCAGGTCTGTTTTCATGGTCTGTAATTCTCAGTCACGGTGCCCTGTGTTCTTTCGGAATTGACTTCCTTGACTGTGTGCTGTTCCTTACGCTTACAGTTATTTGTGGGATTCCCTGAGGCCTAGGGTAGAAGTGACTTCCTTTAGCCCTGAAATCCACCACCTAGGCACATAGGTGCACTGCCAGGTTGGTGCATGTCAACCTCACAGCTTGAGGTTTCTTGGAATGTCCTAGTGTGGCAAATTTGGGCTTCAAGTCTGCCAAGCACTTGCCCAGTTTGGGACATATTTTCTCCTTTTCTCTTTTCTCCTTTCTTGTTTCCTTTTTCTGATCCACTAAGTACCAAAAGAAACATTCTTCATAGCTTCTTGTGGATGAGAGGAAACAAGCCGGCTCATCCTAACCCTAATTGTGTAGCTTTGGGAGGTTCAAGTGTATGTGCTGGGATCCTAATAGATTCACAGACTTTGGGGGACCTGAGTATTAATTTCCGTCCCCCCGCCACCGTGACTCTATCAAAACACGCCTAATTTTGGAGTCTGGGTTGGCCAAGAGTAAAGGGATCAAAGGACTGGTTGACTTCTCAGAGGTCTTCCTTTTCCTTAGGCCCAGGCTTGGTCACACGTCATTATCTTGTCAACCCTGCAATGCATATAAGAAAATTAAAAAGAAAATATTTATATAGAATTTTATATTATTTTCAGAGGATGGTTGATCTCAACAGTTTATCTCAATGTTGTTCGATAGTACGTTCTGTGGCAATGGAAATGTCCTGTATTTGAGCTTTCCAATATGGTAGTTCTGAAATGTAGATAATGCACCTGAGGAATTAAATTTTTAATTTTGCTTGATTTAAAATTTACACAGCCACACGTGGTTGGTGGCTACTGTATTGGGTAGTGGAGTACTAGTCCCCCAGTTGTGACAGAGACCAGAGTGTCTTTATTCTTGAGATTTCCTTTGTTGAGCAGACAGCTCTTAGCATCTAGCCCAGCTGCTAGAATCTTGGGGAAGCACAGTGTTTTGTTTTTGTTTTTTTTGTATTTATCTAAAGTTCCTATTTGTATATAAGGCCGTATTCCTCGTATAATAAAGAAAAATCATTTTGAATGTCACCATGGCGAGTAGGTAGAATGCTACTGCTTAAGATGAGTCATGTCATGGGGAGGAGGGAGAAATACTTGACGAATTTTTTTGGTGACAAACTTTAATACAATAAACTGTAGTTTGCTTGTCATCCCAAGGCCAACCTCAACAACATAAGCCCTGTACTTAGTCTTAGAGAAATATTTATCTAGAGGAATAAAGAAAAAATAAGCAAAGCAACAAAAATATATATGGAACAGGTTTCCACCTGGCTGGCTGCCTCCCCCTGGCCCACCCAAGGCGGGCAGCAGTTGGCGTGTGAAGGGGACGATGGCGCGTTCTCCAGCCATGGAGCGCCTCCTCTCGGTGTCTCCCACCATCCCGCTGCTTCCTGCCAGGAGAGGACACACCTCGAGTACAGGGCTCTTGTCCCACGTGTTTGCACCATTCTCAAGAATCGAGTTTTGAACTGTACCCAATAGACCCCAGGTACACAGTAAAGATTTTCTGGGTAACATAATGTTGGTACTAAAAAACAGAGCGGAATTATTACTTCCTCCAGTATTCTGGAGGATGATACACTTTCCAGTACAGCAGCTGGTTTTGGTGGTAGTATCCCTCTCCCCCTCGTCTCTCCAGTGACAAACTCTCACCTCTGTTGACAGGGTGACCCCATGACCCAGTGGCCAGCAGCGTGCCTGGCCCCTCCGAGACTGTTCACGGATGGAACACTGTGCACGCCGAGTCCACGCAGTCCTGCTGTGAGGCTATTCTCACCAGGACTTCCGGAGGCCCTCGGATGCTTCCATCACAGAGCTGCAAGGGTGGGCTCCGGCTGCTCCCCCGTTTCCTTGTCATTTGGAGAAGCTCCCCAGGCAGAGACGACAGGTGTGGGAGACGGGAGAGAGGGTGCCGCTGGCGTCAGGTCCCAGTGCCTGTCTCAGAGATCCCTACTCTGAGGTCCCCAGAGCAGTCCCGGCTCTCTGGTTCTTCCTTCGGTTCTTTGAATTCCCCCAACATCCTTTCAACAAGTTACCTGTCATAAACTATCCCAAATTGGGAGTCTGCCACTTGCAATGAAGATCCTCATCCTAAATTGTTGCAGTAAAAGAGAGGGGAGGGGACTTGATCAGAGAAAGAAAATTCAACCCCACTGAGGTCGGATAAGGCGGGTAAACCTATTCTCCCCCATTTTCTGCTAGAGTAGTTCTTTCATCCTTCTGTTTCTTTGATAGTTTTTAGTGTACATTATCCTCAAATTCAAAAACCAAATGCACTTCTCTTCCAAGAGGTACCGTGTTACCAATGAAAGAGAAGAATACCAGTGATGTGATTTTTTTTTTTTAAACAGAACTTCCAGGGAATAGAAAATAACACCACCCTGTATTAAGAAATTACAAATTTACTGCCATGCTGACATTGAGGGATAATCAATTTGGTGGCACTAAACCCTTTCAGTTAGTACAGGTGACATTAGTATAACACCGAAGTCATCACCTGTTGTCTCCCGCTCTCTCCTGCTCAGTCCCACAACGCAGCCCTTGGGAGAGAATCTTGGAGTTAAATAAAGGGGAGATGTGAGTGGGAAACCAGGTTTTCCTTCTATTTCCTCTTCAGTTGTCGTTTTCATTCTCCCACATGTACTGTCTTGCTCTGGCCCTCAGTCCCCATGTCTGCAAATGAAACATTGTCTTTTTAACCTAAATGCAAGAAACATGATTAAGATTTAGTGATCCACATGTTCACCAAAAGCTCGTGGCAGCATCCTTCATTCTAGCCTCAAATGGGAAATGATCTGAGTGGTATCACGGATATATTACTGTGTGTTCATACGATGGATATGATATGGCAAAGAAAACTAATAAACAAGCTCCACAAACAGCAAGGGGGCGAATCTCAGGAACATGATTTCGAGTGAAAAACATATGCAAAGAATAAAATGCATTTACAAAAAGACCCCAAGCAGGCAAAACTAATCAATGGTGTTGGAAGTCTGGGCAGTGGAAACCTTGCAGGGGGGTGGGGTTGGGGTCGGAGAAGGGCCTCTGGGCTGCTAACTTGGGTGGTTACCCAGGTGGGATCACTTTGTAAGAATTCATCAATTTGTATGTTTACAACTTGTGAACTTTTCTGTGTGTGACTTACGTGAATAAAAAAGTTTAAGATAAAATCAATATTCTAATGGGGAAAAAAAAATACCACAGAGAAAGTGGGGCACTTTGGAAAAGCTCAGATATCCCCAAGGGAAAAGCAAATGAAAGTTTTACGGGATAGTGGTTGAGTGGAAGTAGTTGATAGGAGAGAAATTACTGGAATTGAGAGAATGAGTTCCTTCCCTGGGCTTCCTTGGAGGTCTGATATTGGCCTGTCATTGGAATTTGGGCAGTAAGACTGCTTTATAATCAAACCTAAAGTCATTTGAAGCATTTCCAAATAACTCAGGCTTCTGTTAAGACCTCTATGAACTGAACAATTAATCAGTTCATCAACAGTTGATTTACAATCAAAAATTGTAAAAGCCAAAATCCTTTAGATAAACCAGGAAAATCAGGGCAAAGGGCACATCTGTGACACTTAAGAAACATGTTCACTACTCACACATGTCTGTATTCCTTGGGTCAGACAAGGAATACCAAATGAGGTTTGCCATTGTTCTGCCATTTTTTAGTCCTAATGCAAAATAGTGGTATAGACTTGTGCCACTGAGAAAATATTTCAGAAGGGAACTTGTCCCCATGCAAAGTGTAAAACCAACATGTCACAGGGGTGAGGATGGAAGGGGCTGGAGGGGCTCCGTTGCCAATCCCTGGTGGAGATGTCTTCGATTGGGCTGTGATACCAAAGTACCATATACTTGGGAGTTTATAAACAACAGAAATTTATTTCTCACAGTTGTGGAGGCTGCAAGTCCATGACTGGGTGCCAGCATGGTCAGGTGCTGGTGAGGGCTCTCTTCCAGGTTGCAAACTCCCACCTTCTTGCTATATCTTCACATGGTGGAGGGGGCAAGGCAGCTCTCTGGAGCCTCTTGTATAAGGGCACGAATCCCATTCATGAAGGCTCTCTCATGACCTAATCACCTCCCAAAGTCACCATGGGGGTTAGGTTTCAGCATATGAATTTTGGGGAGACACAAACACTCAGCCTATAGCAGGAGACAAGACCAGCAGGAGGTGAACCTCTTGGCCTCCTTCCCAGCATCCATCTCTAGTGGGGCATCCCACTCTGCTCTCCCACTTGACGCATACAAAGTGGTGCACTGCCTTTTCTCCAGCAGCTCCTCCTCTTCCTCAGATCCCCCAAATGACGGCATCCTCAAGATTCATGGGATTGGCCACTGGGTTGCATTTTTAGCTTCTCCATCTCTCTGCCCCCTCCAGCCAGTCACCCAGTTCTGTGGCTTAGCCCTCACCCCATCTCAGGAATAGTGGTTCTCAACCTTAGCACACACTGCGATCACCTGAGAGCTTTGGAACACAGATCCCCGGCGCCCACTCCAGAGATTCCGATGTGGTTGGTCGGGTGGTGTAGCGTGGGCGTCCGTGCTTTCCTCCAGTGATGCTAATATGCAGCTTGGGCCGAGAACCTCAGCTCAGAACCAGCCTCTTCCACTGCACAGACGTACTGACATTCCTCGTGACCTCTCTTGCTCTCTCTGCGCTCCTGCGGCAGCTTCCTCCCTGGGCTGCTTATGTCCCTCTGCTTGCTTGTTCACTGGTCCTTCCCGTGGATATCCTAACCTAAAAGTCTAACCCTGACATTGAATGCTTGCTAAAAGTTAATTCCTGCACACCTTGTCAACCTCATCTTGTTCCGCCCACTGCATGCACCCACACCTGTAGGTGCACGGTCAGCTCCCCATCCATCAACCTGTCCTGCACGCTCCTGGTACCTGCTGAAGTTCTCTTCCATGGACATCCGTCTGGATACACACCTCTGGAAATCTCTCCCTCCTTCTGTTTCCACACAGCACATTGTTTATTATGCCCAGGACATACAGAGCTGGAAGACAGAAGGCATTTGTGGGCAGTTGCATTGGCTTTGGACTGTTTGCCTCTAAACTCCATGTTACGTGAGAAAAATAAATTTCTTCATTTGTTTAAGCTATTATTTGTCAAGTTTTCTGTTTTTACCAAAAAAATTGCCATACATCTGGGAGAGCATTCTTAAATTAGCCTGCTTTAAGTTGATACATTAAAAACAAATGTGCACCCTTAACAACAATAAGGTAATTAATGAGTATTTTATTTTCTGCAGTTTATTTTCCATTTACCGCTTATAAATCCCTTATGCTCATTAAGAGAACTTACTGGGAACTTACCGTCAGCTGAGCTCTGGACATAGCACGGTGAGCTGGCCACACAGCATCGCTGGCAGGGCTGTGCTGGGAAATGCTTGGGGGCGAGGGGATCTGGTTTGTGTGTTTGCTGATTTTTGTGGGGTCAGTACACCCACTGTGGTGAGTTCAGGTTTCCAACAAAGACATTACTGAAGGCAAACTTGGGAAGAGTTGTGCTCAGATCAGTTCTTGGGCGTCCTGAGAGCTGGCTGCACCACACCCCTGGAACTCAGTGCCCCCAAAGAACAGGCCAGGGCCCTTGCTAAAATCATTTTATTAAGGGTGTGCCTTAAAATATAGTTTCTTTAGATAAAAGGCTTTTGATGACTACATGCACCTGCAGGAGGAGTGGGTAGGAGGCTGATGGGTTTGATCAAAGGTCATAGCTTTCCTTGACTTTGAACTCCCCAAAAGTCTTGGCAAGAGCTCCACAATCTTCCTGTTTTCTTTCTTTTGTGCAATACAGATCGTGCAACAAGTCATCCTCACTCTAATTTATTTTTGGGGAGAATTTAGTAGACCCATTTTTCTGAGAGTTATGTTTGATCATCAATCCTAGGCTGATCTGATGTGTTCAGGATTAAGATGAGTTATTTCTATCTTTAATCATTTAACATAACATTCTCTTTCGCTGAAATTCATATAAAGAATTCTCTTACCAGGGAGCACCTGAACCAAAAGAGGCCAGCCACTCAGTGTTGCCAAAGGCAGACTTTTTATGATGCTAAGGGGGCTGCCTCCCCTTTGGGGATCATCATGTGCCCCAATCCCACTCACTTGCTTGATACCTTAAGAACTCGCTTGCCCTGGTGGTTGAGCTGGCAAGACTCTGGTTATGCTCACATAAAGTTACAGCTTCACTAATTAGGCCTCGTTAACTAGGGATTTGTCATACCTCTATGTATTTAGCTCATGTTTCTTGTTACACTCTGAAGGAATTGTTTGCTAAGCAAATTAATAGTGTAATCAAGATCCCAGGGAGAATGCTTAAGTGATTAAGAGCCACAAGCAAATTACAATAGAGTATAATTGACTATTTAAACAGATACTACAGGACCTTTCCCTAGAAACATCTTTTTAGGCAAATAATCTGTTATTTGATATACCTAGAAATCATAAAAGCCTGCTGTAGTTTTAGTGTGTCCTCCAAAGTCCATGTGTTGGGAAATTTAATCTCCAACATAACAGTGTCGGAAGATGGGTCCTGATAAGAGGTGATTAGATCACCAGGGCTCTGTCCCCTGCACTGGACTCATGTTATCACGAGAGTGGGTTAGTTACCCTGAAAGTGAGTTGTTATAAAAGCAAGTTTGGCCTCCTCTTGCTTTCTTGCTCTCATCCTTTCTCGTCCTCTGCCTTCTGCCATGGGATGACCCAGTATAAAGGCCCTTGCTGGATGGACTTCCCAGCTTCCAGAACTATTAGTCAAATAAATTTCTGTTCATTAAAAATTACCAAGTCTCAGGTATTCTGTTATAGCAGCAGAAAATGGACTAAGACAAAGCTAGATTTCTTTTTTTTCCCCAAAGTTAGATTTCTTTTTGCATTATTCTACAATCCACACTGATGTGACTTCACTCTAAATTGTGTGAATGAGAGCTTTGAATGTATTTCAAAGAATATTTACAGAAACACTAATTATATTTTATGAGAATCATATTATTTTTTAGTCTTAAACAAGATGTATAAATCTTTTCATTTGATTCCAACTTAAATGTGAATAACTTGCTAATCAATTCACTTCTGTTCAGTTTTCTCAAATTTAAAAATAACATTTATCTGCCCACATAGACTTAGACATGAATGTTCCTAGCAGTGTTTATTAACAGTAGCCCAAATTAGAAACAATTCGAATGTCCATCAACAGAAAAATGGCCAAATAAATTTTAATTTATTCATACGCTGGAACACTACTTAACAATAAAAAAGGAATAAGGTGATGATGGATAAATCTCAAAACCATTATGCTGAGCAAAAGAAGGCAGACATAAAAACATTCATGCTCTATGATTTCATTGATCAGCATTCTAGATAAGTCTAACCTCACCCTATAGTGTCTAAGGGTAGAGAGTGGTGGCTGTGAGTCACCAGGGGTTTAAGATATCTTTGTGGGGCTATTATACAGTTTGCCCTCAGGCTTCCAAAGGACTCGTGTTCAAAATACAGTTACCTTTTCCCAAATTCCCCCAAATTCTCAATTAATTACAGCATCCATGCAAATCCAAAATCTCACCTAAGTCTCATCAGCTCAAAAATCCCACACCTCATTGTCTGAATCATTGAAATCAGGTAAAACTCTTGTATGATCCAGCTTGGGGTAAAATTCTTCTACATCTGTGGACCTATGAAACTAGAAGACAAATTCTCTGCTTCCAAAATACTAAGGTGGGACTGGCATGGGATAATAGCTATAGATACTCACATTTGAAAGGGAAAAAATTGGAAGCAAAAAGGAGACATTGGTCCCAAGTGATCTTGAAATTCAGTAGGACAAACTCCATTAGTTTCCAGACCTGGAAATAAACCTTTGTGGCCAAATCTCCCCTCTGAGGCCATGGTGCTAGCGCTGGCCTCTGGAGGGGCCATCTGGTCTACTCCCAAGTCAGGCCACCCCCCCCAGGTAAGGTAACATATTGACAGGTTTCGAGGATTAGGACATGAACATCCTTTGGGGGCCATTCTCCAGCTGACTATGGGTGGTTAACAGGTGTATACATTTGTCAAAATGCATTGAAATGCACACTTAAAATGGATGCATTTTATTATATTTAAATTATAGCTCAATAAAGTTGATTGTTTTAAAGGCTGATTCTTCCTTGTCATATGGTCACTAAGGATGTTTTCAGAGTTGGCTGGCTTAAATCCTACAAAGCAAATTGGCTAGGAACATGTGCAATCGGTTACTACAATTATTATTATAATTTACAGTCATTGCAAGATCATTCCTCTTATTTCAAAGCAAACTTCAGATAGCAAGAAGCTCATTAAATCTGACGAACATTTTTGGAAACATTCTTCCTTGTAGCTTCAGATGCAAAATGCATTAAAGCAAAGAGCATACTTGACCCCTTAGCACTTAAACCTGTCTGGGAAGCTCCGCCTTGGGACTCTGACTTTGGCAAGATAACTAAGAGGATCTCCAGCTTTGCTCAAGGTGGTGTCCTTCTCTTTTTTATTGTTCAGGTACATATGATTCATGTGGCTTTCTAAAGGGAAATGAAGCATTTGCTCAGGGAGGGAGCTGCGCTCTAGAGGCTAAGTAATCAGAGAAGGCATGGTGTTGAGTTGAGTTCCATACGGAAGTAGTCAACTCCAGTGAGACATATGTTCTATTCTGTGTTTAGTGCATTCTGCGGCTTACCTGTACCAGAATCACCCTGGTGTACACAGGAATTCCCCTGGACTTGCAGAAATGTATCTCCCTTCTCCCCACCGAGACCTGCTAAACTGTAATTTCTGCAAGGCAGAGGCTTAGATTCTACATTTCTTAGGCTCCTCAGGTGATTCCGTGCTCACCAAAGCCTGCGAATTGGTAGACAAAAGAGATCGAGAAAAAGCAGTCAGGGAGGTAGAGGAACCAGGCGGCTGCAGCATCCTAGACACCAACGGAAGAGCTGCAGGAAGGAGAGTGTTGCTTTCCACCCTGTCATATGATATGACAAGATAGAGTAGACTGTCACTGATAGCCAGGAGGTCACCTGGTGCCTTAAGCACCCCCTGCTTCAGCGGAATGGGAAGAGGATGGTACGGAAGGTAGATCCTCGGCAAGCAAAGAGAAGGCTCTATCGACGTTAAACTAGGCAAACATTTTGATCCCGCAGTCCCACCTCTTGGGGGCTACCCTGATATCACAGTAAATGCTTGCCCGTGTGCACAGAGATGTGTGCAGTGATGTGCTACTGAAGCATTATTTGTAATGAAGAAAAAAGGTTCTAAATGTCCATCAGAAGGGAAAACTAAATAACCCAGATACTGTATATCCATGCGATGGAACTCTCAGCAGTGTTTGAAAGAATGAGGTGGGATATCCTTGGGAGAAAAAAAGTAAGTGGTAATAAAGCTCTGTATTTTCAGAGGCATTCACACATGTATCTAAACGTGGAGGGAAAGGTCTGAAGAGAATCACACCATATGATTATTTTAAGTGACCCTCTAAGGAAGAAACAGGATTTGGGGAGGTCAAATGTCTTCTTTGCCAAGACACAGCCTCCAGGGGTGGGGAACCTGCAGCCTCAAGGCCACGAGTGGCCCTCTAGATCCCCAAATTTGGATTCAGTCAAAAGCTGCACTCGAAGATCCAGAAGGCCATATGTGGCCCCAAAGTCAAAGGTTCCCCTGGGGCTCAAATTCAGGCTTTGCCTTCTCCTGGCTGCGTGAGTTTGGGTGATTTACCTCATATGTGCAAATTAGGCAATTTGGGCCTGGAGTGTCTTATCTCCAATGTAAGGATAAAGTAACAGTACCTACATGCTATGAAGCCATTGCAAAGTAAACAAACTTAATGGTCAGGAAGAGATTAAAGGAGGCCGGCGACAGTGAAAGCACCGCAAAGGTTAGCTGATATTACACTGGGGCCGGTGAGCAAAGGGGTTACGCAGAGTGTCTGGATTTTAAACCATGAGACTGCATTTTCAATGCATTACAAGTAAAATTAATAATAATGATGAAAACAGAGAAAGTAGCAGAGTTATCACAGAAATGCAGACGACTCTGTCAAGAAGTTCCAGGATGGAGAGAAGAGACTCAAAGTGCTTCACGCTTTTTCACGAGTCCGTGTCGTGTGTTGAAGTTCTGAGCTCCAGCCTGTCAAGGAACCCTCAAAACCCATCGCTCAAATGATGATGCAAATGACCCGGAAAGACAGAAAAGAGGAGCAGAAGTTTACTTTAAAATCACAGATGGCTCTGGGAGGCCGAGGCGGGAGGATCGTTTGAGCTCAGGAGTTCGAGACCAGCCTGAGCAAGAGCGAGACCCTGTCTCTACTAAAAAATTAGAAGGACATTAGCTGGACAACTAAAAATATATAGAAAAAATTAGCCGGGCATGGTGGCATGTGCCTGTAGTCCCAGCTACCTGGGAGGCTGAGGCAGGAGGATTGCTTGAACCCAGGAATTGGAGGTTGCTGTGAGCTAGGCTGATGCCACGGCACTCTAGCCTGGGCAACAGAGTGAGATTCTGTCTCAAATAAATAAATAAATAAATAAATAAAATCACAGATGGATGGATGTTGTAGATGTCTAACGAGAAATTTATCAAGCATAACTAGAGAGCAATTGAAGCCAAGGTATTAATTACTTTACTTTCCTAAGTATTCAGCTAAGGGGAACTAAAAAAAAAAAAGCCTGATTCGCTCACAGTTCCCAGGTTCAGGACACGTTGGCAA
>CAUYSK010083804.1:0-19256 GCA_963575035.1 Avahi laniger | reverse complement strand
TTGTCTAAAGGTTGGGAATGTTTTAAGATAAGGAAGTCTGTTAATCAGCGACAAGCTACCAGACATATACCCAGAGTCAAGTGAGCTGTTGAGTAAATTGATGACCTGCAGGTGTGGCTGGAGCTGTGTTCTGCATGTCCTGAGGCCTGGTAATGAGTCACAGAGGACATCTCCAAGAAGCAGGGGGCACTACGAGGCTGTCTGACCTCCCCTCTCACAGCCAGCAGCTCAGCTTCAGGGTATTTCTGGGGTCCCCTTGGCCAAGCGGGGGTCCATTCCGTCAGCTGTGGGGGGGGGGACTTAAAATTTTAGTTTAGTTCACAGAATTTACAAGTTTTCTAAAGTAAATGCTCTAAAAAAAAGAAAGGCAGGGACAAATCTCTTTCCCTTTTTTGCATAAGGGAGAATTAGGGCTTTATCCTTCTTTTAAATCTATATTTGCCCTTATAGGTCTGTGAGTTTATATTCCTCTAGGAGTGTTTGTTGCTCTCCTACATACTCTGGTGATGTGCCGTAGGGAAGGGCTAAAGGCCAGGCCTTAGTCTCTGAAACTTCTCGTGAGTTGAAGCAGAGAGGAATTGAGGGGCCCCAGAGCTAAGCATGCAGACGCTGGGAAACGCGGGCTACCTGCATCCTGCCCACTCCACGCAGCTCCTCCACAGTCGCAGTCCACCAGCCCTGGGGTGCTGGGCCCAAAAGCAACTGTGCAACTGAAAGTAGGCTCAGCTGCCTGCTGCTTAAAAAGCCAAGCTCAAGAGTCCGGGGATGGTGAAAGGAAAAGCGGGTTTATTTCAAGAGCAGGCATCCTGAAGAGCTGGCAGACTCCAGTGTCTCAGAGGCCAAATCAAGTTCCTCAGTCTGAGGAAGGGCTTTCAAAGGAGGAGGCTTAGGAGGGGCTGGCCACCCGCAGGGCTGCATTTGTTTTTTCTGACAGTTATCTGGATTCATGGGCCATCTGGCCTGGCCATCTGGCTGGTATCAGCAAGGGTGAATGGAATTGAAGGTTAACTGCTCAGCATTTTCCTCTAGGGGGTTTTATAGTTATCTGCCCAAAGCCAATTCCTGTAATTATTAAGCAAGCACACAACTAGGCATTGTAAAAGAAAGAGTCAGTAGTTAGCTTGTAGGTGGAGTGACTGACCCTGTTACAGCTGGGTAGTTTTTGCCATCTCCACATTCCTTCATTGAGCAGGGCTCTTGTTACAGCCCAGCCAGGCTCATTGCCCGCTGCTCAAGAGGAAGCCAACACACCGAGACATCAGGGGTTACACCAGAGAGTTTTATTGTCGCAGGCGCCGTGTGAGGAGATGGGAGTAATTTTTCAAATCCATCTCCCCGAGAATGTGGGAGAAAGGATTTTTAAAGGGAATTTGGCGGGCAAAGGACTAGGGAATTGGGTCTGCTGATTGGTGGGGGATGAGCTCATAGGTTAGGATGCAGAAATTATCTCTCAGTTGGGAGGTTTAGTGGGCAGAGTGTTTCAGGGCTGTTGGATCCGTTCCCACGCCTACCCTGGTTGGGTCTGGTTGGCGTCAGCAGATCTTCCGGATGCAGAGTGTGAAAAACACCTCAAAGACCAGTCTTAAGAGTTACAACAGCAGTGTTATCTGTGGAGTCACAAGTCTTGGGTTTGCAACAGCAATGTTACCTGTAGGAGTAGCGGGGCTGGGGTCACAGATTGTGTGCCTGTCAGGGAGGATAGTGACATTAAGCAGTGACTGGTTACAGCGGCAAGGAAGTTAGGGAACCGTGCTGGTTAACTTCTAGCTCTGCTTTTATAAGACTCGACCTTTGATTACTATTTACACCTTGAGGCTCTATATTATTTTAACGTGGATGGTTTCATTCTGATATGCCTCAGTTACCCCTTGGAAACCTATGGCTACTGATTTGTGAGAGGAAGTGCGGGCAGTGTTTGTCCCAGTGTGAACTGAGAAAGAGGTAACATAAAAGATTTCCCTGGACATCTGGCTGGCTGCCGTCTGCTGTAGACCTCGCAGCCGGCGCTACTCAGCCCCAGACCTACATGTAAACTTCACCATAGCCTGCAGTCTGCCCCAGTGTTTCCTTCTCTTTTTCTTACTATTACTGTCGGTTCCTCCGATCTATGTTTTTCTTTTGTTCCAGGGCTGATTTGAGGGTAGGGAGCCAAAACCCTAGGCTAATTCACTGTCTTGATCTAAAAGTCCTTTTTTGTTCGCATTTTACTCTGTAGCACCTATGCAAATAATGTAGGTGCCTCCAGAAAATATTGCAGCAGAATGAGTGAGCTATTGTTGCATTTTCAGCATTTCTTGAGGTCTCTGCCGAGCAGTTCGGTGTGGTGGTGCTCTCCTGGGGGTGTTTGCTTGAACCAGGGGGGGAGTGGCTTCAGGCTGGCATTTATGGGTAGGAACCAGGCCTGTTAAGTGCAGTATGTAGACCTGGCGCAGAAGCTGAGACATACCAGCAGCTCATTCCATCCGGTCTTACCCATGGGCCCTGGTTTGAGTCCACCAAACATCTAGTCTGAGGCTTTAAATGATCTGAGTTCCCAGCAACAGAAAATCAAGATTTAGGTTCCCAAATTAATTACATCATCTAAAATAAAATTTCTACTGCACCCACAGGCCATACCTCTCAGGAACAATACAGTTCATGTGAGATAAGAAAGAAGAGGTCATAAGACCAAGGATGCAGTCTCAGTTTACAGACCTTTGACCAGAAGCCTCCCTCAGAGTGTCAGAACGGAGAGAAGTCACGAAACAGAGATTTTCCAAGAGCAGCAGAAAATGATCGAGTCACAGGTGAGTTATCTGTTTTTCCATGGATTTGATGAGGCTTACAGGAATTTGTCTTTGATGTGCATCTCTCGTAGGCAGCATATAGTTGGGGTTGCTTTATATTTTCCATTTCTGTGTCTTTGCTTCATTGTGAATTTCTTCTGTTCTATTTTCTAATTCATTTATTCCCTCTTCATCCTTTTCTAATCTATTCTTAAGCCATCAATTGACCTTCCTTTTTTTTAAGGAGGGGTTAATGAAGAGGGGGGTTGAATTTTTTTCTTTCTTTCTTTTTTTTTTTTTTTTTTGAGACAGAGTCTCACTCTTTTGCCTGGGCTAGAGTGCCATGGCATCAGCCTAGCTCACAGCAACCTCAAACTCCTGGGCTCAAGCGATCCTTCTGCCTCAGCCTCTCGGGTAGCTGGGACTACAGGCATGCGCCACCATGCCCGGCTAGTATTTTCTTTATATTTTTAGTTGTCCAATTAATTTCTTTCTATTTTTGGTAAAGACAGGGTCTCGCTCTTGCTCAGGCTGGTCTCGAACTCCTGAGCTCAAACAATCCGCCTGCCTCGGCCTCCCAGAGTGCTAGGATTACAGGCATGAGCCACTGCGCCCGGCCTCTTTTTTTTTTTATTTTTTTAAACAGAGTCTCACTTTGTCACCCTGGGTAGAGTGCAGTGGTGTCATCGTAGCTCACTGCAACCACAGACTCCTGGGCTTAAGTGATCCCCTTGCCTCAGCCTCCTGAGTAGCTGGGACTACAGGCTGCACCATAACGCCCAGCTAATTTTTCTATTTCTAGTAGAGACGGGTCCCACTCTTGCTCAGGCTGATCTTGAACTCCTCAGCTCAAGTGACCCTCCCACCTCTGCCTCCTAGAGTGCTGGGATCACTGGCCTGGCCCATTGACTTCTTAATTTCACTTATCATATGCTAAAGCATATGATAAATCTCTAAGAGTTCTATTTGGTTCTTTTCAAATCTGCTTATGCATTTGTATAGTCTTTTGATATTTTTTCATACTTTCATTAGCCTCTTTTGTTTCTTTGAATATATTAAAGGTATTTCTTTTATAGTCTGTGCTGAAAATTCAAATATCTCAAGTCTTTATGTATCTCCATTTTTTATTGTATTTCTCTCATGATGATTTATTTTTGTGTACATTCTGATAATTTTTTTTACTCTGCATTCATTTTTCTCGAAACTTTATTTGTGGGAATTATTTGGATCTCTTTCTCTAGGTAGAATATGCATTTGATTCTGTCAGATATCTGAATGCACTTCCAACCCAAAACCACTTTAAAACTTTCCGTGCTTAAGGTTTTTGTAAAAAACCTTACTGTGAATTTAACCCATACATCCATAGAAATCTAGCTTATTATTATGAATTCTCAGGGGACAGTTTTTAACCACTCCTTGTAACACCAATTAATTAATTTTCTCTGATGTTTATTTTTCATTGATCCAAACACTGAGTACTCCTTGGGGGTTCCAGCTTTATGAGGGAAGATATCCTATTATGCTTCTATTCTTGGACTTGCTCTAAGCTCTTCTCCTCTCTTCTGTGTCCTTTGTAGCTGTTGGGGTAGAATGCTCAAATTTACCTGAGTTCAGGTGAAAGCTGGCCTCTGCTTACCTCTCTCAGTTTCAGGTCACTTTGAAAGAGACCACAACTCTCCCATGCCCTCTTTTATATTCCTGAACACCAAGGAAACACTGTTTTCACGCCTTTGATCACACTGCTGCCTCAGGCCTGTCCTTTCCCCATACCCTGCTGTAACCAGGGGTTCCTTAGGACCCTTGCTAAGCCTTACCATCCTCATAGCACCTAACCCAATGTTCTCAAATCCAGTATTTTTACCCCTGTTTTGTCCCCATATTCTGTGAATTCTTGTTTCATTGCCCCTGTAACACCTTGTTACCTCTGGCCTGAAAAAACTGAAAAGTATTTGAGAACATGGTTTTTCTTCCTGGAACCTTAATTGCTCAATATATGTGTGTTAGAAGATATCTAAAAGAGCTGGCTAGTTATTTTTACTTGAGCAGAACCACCCCCAGAAGGAGGAGAGTGTTTTAAATATGTACATGTGGTTTGGGTTTTGACAGTGGCTAAGATACTACTGTCATTTAGAAGGTGGAGGCCAGGCATGCTGAAGGTCTTACACTGCATGGGGCTAAGCTAAGAACTATTCTCAAATACCCATGACACCTACTTTGAGAAGCACTATACTTATTTAAAGGCAACCTATTCTTTTTTTTTTTTTTTTTTTGAGGCAGCGTCTCACTGTGTTGCCCGGGCCAGAGTGCCGTGGCATCATCTTAGCTCACAGCAACCTCAAACTCCTGGGCTCAAGTGATCCTCCTGCCTCAGCCTCCCGAGTAGCTGGGACTACAAGCATGCGCCACCATGCCTGGCTAGTTTTTTTCTATATATTTTTAGTTGTCCAATTAATTTCTTTCTATTTTTAGTAGAGACGGGGTCTCGATCTTGCTCAGGCTGGTTTCGAACTCCTGAGCTCAAACAATCCACCTGCCTCGGCCTCCCAGAAAGCTAGGATTATAGGCGTGAGCCACCGTGCCCGGCCTAAAGGCAACTTATTCTAATTTCTTATTCAAAGGATGGGTAGATGGGTGAATGAATTCACAATGATAAATATTTTAATAACATTTTTGTTTCTTCATCAAAGCATAATGCAAGATTAGGATATTGTATTATTAATAGTTATCCATTGTTGTGTAACAAATTACCTGAAACCTCAGTGTCTAAAAACAATAAACATTTATCTCACAGTTTCTGTGGTTTAGGAATCTTCCAGTTGCTTACCCAGTTGGTTCTGGCCTCACATGATGCAGTAATAAAGATATTGAGAGAGCTCCCTATCACACACATCTCAAGGTGTGATAGGGAGATGATCCCCTTCGAGCTCATTCACATGGCTGTTGGCAGCCTCAGCTCCTTGCCACAGTGGGCCTCTCCACCCAGCTGCCTCCCAGCATGGTGGCCAGACCCCCCAAAGAGAGAAGGAGAGAGCTCCCAAGGTGGAAGTCACATTCTTTTATAATCCAGTCTTGGAAGCGGCGTCCTGTCTCTTTGCCCTGTTCTATTAAGCGGAAGTGAGTCAGTAAGTCCAGCTCACACTCAGAAACCATGGATGGATACCAGGAGTCAGGCGTCACTGGGTATCTCAGAGGCTGCGTGCCACAGATGGAGAAAAAAGCCTGTGTTCTGTGGGACCTAATGAGAATCACTTCGGATTTAATGGAGATTGTGCTTTTCCAGGTGTCATTTGAGGATGTGGCTGTGGATTTCACATGGGAGGAATGGCAGCTTCTGAATCCTTCTCAGAAGAACTTGTACAGAAATGTGATGCTGGAGAACTATAGCCATCTAGTTTTCTTGGGTAAGAAGGTTCTTCTTGTGTAATTTAGTGTATGCCCAATAACTGGGGCCTCTGAGGAATTTACTGATTTTACGTATATGTTTCAGGTGTCAACGATTCTTTGACTTCCATGCCAAATTGAAATATTTTTATTCACTTGCTTTATTTACCAGCCTTTGTAATAATTCAGGTCTTCATATTTACAGGTCTCTCAGCCCAAGCAGTTGGGTCTAAGTCCTCTGTGTTTCCAATCAACAGGTTGTCAAATTGTCAGACCTGATGGGATTTGCAAACTGGAGCAAGAAGAGGCATGGATGATAGATGAGGAAATCCTGAGTCAGAATCTTTCAGGTGAGAAATAATCAGTTTTACGGGATACAGTGAAAATTAAATCTCAGGTTTTTGGTGACACATGGGCACTTTTGAAATTTGTTCATAAAACCATACTTCAAGTTCCAGAATCTTTAGAGTTGACTCAAGGCTGGTGATGTGAGTTTTTCATGAATTTTAATTAATATGCTCTGTATCCTGGTCTCCACATCGGGATGTCTTCTTTGCCTGGTGTTCATGATAAAATGTATCCCCGCTCACCTGTACAGTGGCACAGGTCGATGGCCAATCATTTAGGACCCTGCTTTCTTGCATAAGGGGCTGCTTGTTAGCTTCTTTAGTCTCCATTCCTTGGGAGGTAAGCTTGTTTCCTCCTCTTTAAGGATTCATAATTTTTTTCTTGTTTTATATGACACTGATTGCCTTTAAGTTTATTTTAATTTAAAACTCTTTTAACTTATCACTTTTCTTTTCTTCCAATAATTTGACAGATTTCTGTTTTAAACCCACAAAGAGAGTAGAATGTGAATCCACAGATAGAGAATAAAAATCTAATACCTTAAATGAAGTAAGGAAATTCTGCTCCTTCCCTTACTCTGTGCAGACGAACAACTTGGAAGTCAGCTTCCAACGCATTTGATGTCTAGCTTCTCTAACACTTCTCACTCATCCCATCAGCTAGTCTGGTGGGTGTGTAAGTCCCCCACTACCTGCTATGTGATTTTTAAACTCCATTTTGTGTTGAAGGACCTCATGGTATGGCAACATCTTATTTATCCAGTTCTTCTTGGGTGTCCAAAAGCCATAGGTAACTCCATTTGAATGAGTTTCTTCCTTAATGCCTTTCATACATTTTTCTCTGCACCTGGGCCTTTGATTGTGGTGTGCTTTCCCTGTTTAGAGACACTACGCCTCTTTTCAGTGTGAGCTCTTTTTTCTCCTTGAGTGAATATTCCTTGACTCCCAGCCTTTTCTAAAATCTCTACCCACTAAACATCTACATTGTAGGAACTCAGGCCTGATCAGACATTATCTGGAATTCCTAAAACAATTCCATCCTAAGGTTTTATCCCACATAGGAAGGTGGCCACTAACTTCTCTTTTCTCAATGGAATTTGTGGTATGTAATTATTAAATATTTAATTAATTGGTTATTGTGAAGCCAGGTAAGGCAGATCTTTCTTACTTATCAAATATCTCTTCATTACAAAGGTTTCCATCTAAACATGTGTATCAGCTTACCGTGGGAAATGTTTTAAATTACATATGTGGAGGCACCATTCACGTGATTTATTAGGTCTGAATATGTGTAGTTTGGAAAAGCTGTGAAGATAGATTTTATGTTCCCCTGTTAATTTATAATCACTATTCTTATGTGGAATGAGAGGAATTGAAAGGATATAAGAGTCATGAAACACTCTGGGAGGCCGAGGCGGGTGGATCGTTTGAGCTCAGGAGTTCGAAACCAGCCTGAGCAAGAGCGAGACTCCATCTCTACTAAAAATAGAAAGAAATTAATTGGACAGCTAAAAAATATATAGAAAAAAAAAATTAGCCGGGCATGATGGCGCATGCCTGTAGTCCCAGCTACTCGGGAAGCTGAGGCAGGAGGATCGCTTGAGCCCAGGAGTTTGAGGTTGCTGTGAGCTAGGCTGACGCCACGGCACTCTAGCCCGGGCAACAGAGTGAGACTCTGCCCCCGCCCCCCCCAAAAAAAAGAGTCATGAAATAACCTTGTAGGAGCATAGAATTTTAATTTAGAAAAAAATAAAAAACTATAAAGTATTTAATAATTTAGTATTTGAACATGAAGCATTTGTGTTAAAGTGCAAAGTCAATTATCCAGATTAATGATACAGAAAGGAACTGCTTTAGAATTACCGTGATAAGTGAGCAGTTTTTATCCCACAGGTACTGAGGGCTTGTTACAGGATATGTGGTGGGGATGAACTCAGTGAAGAATACAAACCTGTTTTGTGCCTTCATGGGGTTTACATTTCAGTGGGAGAGGAAGAAGGAAGAGGGTTACCTATTTGGTAAATACTATGAAGGAAATAGGCTGCATATTTGTGAGTGTGCCATCAAAATGATCTTTAGGCCTGAATGAGCCAGGCATGCTAAAAACGGGGAAGAAATGTCAAATAAAAGGAACAGCAAATGCAAAGGTCCTCTGGCAGGAAATGTCTTTGTGATCACAGGAGCGGGACGGAATCCAGTGTGGTGGAGGAGTGGTGAGTGAGAGTGTTACAAGATGAAGCTGCAGAGGTTGGAAGAAACCAGGCCATGCAAGGGCATGTGTGCCATGGCAAAAGTTTGAGTTTATCACAGAGAGAAGGGGTATGAAAAGGCCTGATTACATTTTATGAAGATCACTCAAGACTAGATTTGACACATAGACTGGAAGTAGGAATATCAGTTTGGAGAAATAGGATGAGATGAAAGTTGTGTGGCCCACAGCGAGACAGAAACAGAGAGTGGAAAAATAGTACCTCTATATGATACCGATGAAAGGTGGCCCACCTGTTTTCCAAAATAATAAGATTTTAAAATTTTCTTAAAGATTTTTTGACACAATTTAATATCTAAACCTTTAAGTCTATAGATGAACTACTTTATTGTTTGATATCACTTAATTCATGAATATGAATGAACATTTCTTAATCTTATTTCTTGATTATATTTTAATTTAGAATTATTTTTCTTTGTTTCTGTATTTCATAAAACAATTTTCTCTAAACTCTTCAAGTAGATCTCACACTTCGTCTACATCTGACTCTGCTTTTGACCTCCAACCTTCTTTCAATAGACTTTTTCATCTCAATGAATAATACTATCATCTCCACTTACTTATGCCCAAGACATGAGTCTTCTTTTCATTCTTCTCCTTATCAGCAGCTCTGGTTGGTGCTTCCTCTGAAATTCTGATGTCTGAGAACTAGATGAGACTTTTTTCCCCAAAGTAATTATCCCTCAGAAAAGAGCTAATTGTTTTATATTTGAGACTTGCCAAGTCTTTCATCTTGCAGAATATTTCCTGGGAATATTACCACACAATTGCTAGTAAAAAATATCAAAAAGGAAAGTAAACAAACCTTTAAAAGATCACTTTAAAATATTCAAGAAATGGTCATGTTGTGGAAATCACAAAAAATTTTACTTACAGGGTGAAAAAATCTGTCCTAATGTTATTCAAAAAATTCTCATGGTTTGGAATGATTTCCCTTTATAGCATTATGTATTTAATGTAGAGATTATAGATTCAATTATAGACCCAATTAAAAAAGGATTAATATTAAGAAACTTAAATAAAGTGTTGATGCTGAGCTCCAGAGAACTCTTGGATAATTCCAAAAAATAGCTTTGGTGATGGTGAGTATGGACATCAGTGATTCAGATAACAATTTTGAATGAAAATGTTTTTAAATGTAACAATAGTACAGAAAATTAATATTTCTCATCTTTCAGGTATAAAGTTGATATCCTACATTCATTCTGTATCATATCCAGTATTTCTTCTTTTATACCATTCAACAATGTACACTAATGTTGTTCTTTTGTATTCTTTTTATTTGCATTCTTAACTCTATTGTGAAGCTCTCTGATGGTTGGATACTTGTCTTCTTGACTGATTTTCTGCTGTTAATAAAGTTATGGACACATAGTAGATACTTACAGATTATTGTTGAATAGGTAAATTTATCACCCCCGTATTTAATTAGAAATTGCTCTAGATTTTTTCATCTCCTGATTACTCTTTCTTGAATATATTTCATTTTTTTCTTATTTAAAAGTTTGTATGTTTAAGCAACTCTAATTTTTAAATCCATTTTCATTTCTGTTAAAATTTTCAATGCGCAATAAGTAGACATTATTTGAGGGATTTTTTTTTTTTGCACTGAAATCCTGGCTCCATTTCAAAAGCTTTATTCAATAAGCATAATCACTGAGGGAATTACACAATATGGTCTATTTTTTTCCTTTTTAGAAGTCTGGCTAGATAATAAATTCAAAATGCTGCACCAAGATAATCAAGACAAGCTTAAAAGTATGGAGAGTGGCCACGAATATGATGTTTTTGGGAGAATGTTTAATTCAAGCATGAACTTTGTTCATTTAGGAATGAGATCCCATAAATGTGGCACAGGTGAAAAAAGTTTAAAACATCCTTTTGATTTTCTTATTTCAAAAAATAACTGTGGAAGAAAGAAACTTGATGAGTTCAATAAGAAAATATCATTTTATATTAAACCTGACAGAACCCATGGTGGAATAAAATACTGTAATTGCAATAAATGTAGAAAAACCAGCAGTAAAGAGTCATGGCTTATTACAAATCATATAACACATACAGGAGTCTATTTGTGCATGGAGTGTGGCAAAGTCTTTAACAAGAAGTCACAGCTTGTTATACACCACAGAACTCACACAGGAGAGAAGCCCTATCACTGCAGTGAATGTGGAAAAGCTTTCTCACAGAAGTCACTGCTCACGATTCATCAAAGGACTCATTCAGGAGAAAAACCATATGGGTGTGGCGAATGTCAAAAAGCTTTCAGTAGGAAGTCATTGCTCATTTTACATCAGAGAACTCACACTGGAGAGAAGCCCTATGGGTGCAGCGAATGCGGAAAAGCCTTCAGCAGGAAGTCACAGCTTAAAAGACATCAGGTAACCCATACAATAGAGAAACCTTACAGTTGCAGTGAGTGCGGGAAAGCTTTCTCCCAGAAGTTAAAGCTTATTACACATCAGAGAATGCATACAGGAGAGAAACCCTATAAATGTAGTGATTGTGGAAAGGCTTTCTTTTGGAAGTCACAGCTTATCACTCATCAGAGGACTCACACAGGGAAGAAACCTTATGCATGTAGCGAATGTAAAAAAGCCTTCAGCAGGAACTCACTCCTCATTAGGCATCAGAGGATTCATACAGGAGAGAAACCTTATGAGTGCAATGAATGTGGTGAAGCCTTCATCAGAAAACCACAGCTTATTAAGCATCAGATAACTCATACAGGAGAGAAAAATTACCGATGCAGTGATTGCGAAGAAGCCTTCTTTAAGAAGTCAGAGTTAATAAGACATCAGAAAATTCATTTAGGAGAGAAACCCTACGGATGTGTTGAATGTGGAAAAAACTTCTTTGGGAAGTCTCAGCTCCTGACACATCAGAGAACTCACACTGGGGAGAAGCCTTACGAATGCAGTGAGTGTGGCAAAGCCTTCACCCAGAAGTCAAGCCTGATATCACATCAGAGAACACATACCGGGGAGAAACCCTATGAGTGCAGTGAATGCAGGAAAACCTTCAGTGAGAAGTCGAGTCTCATTCATCATCAGAGAACCCACACTGGAGAAAAGCCCTTTGAATGTAGTGAGTGTAGGAAAGCTTTTGCTTGGAAGCCGCAGCTCCTTCGGCATCAGAGAATCCATACAGGGGAGAAACCCTATGAATGCAGTGAATGTGGGAAAGCCTTTGTTCAGAAAGTACAGCTCATTAAGCATCAGAGAAACCACACAGGTGAGAAAACTTATGGATGCAGTGATTGTGGAAAAGCTTTCTTTGAGAAGGCACAGCTCATTATCCATCAGAGAATTCATACTGGAGAGAGGCCCTATCAATGTGGTGAGTGTGGGAAGTCTTTCACTAGAAAGTCACACCTTATGAGGCATCAGAGAATTCACACAGGAGGTAAACACTATGAGTGCAATGAATGTGGGACCACCTTCAACAGGAAGTCACAATTCATGATACATCAGAGAAATCATATAATATAGAAACCCTGTGAGTGCAGTGAATGTGGAAAGTCAGATGTCATAATTTCTAACACTTCTGAGGATACATATAGGATAGAAATCCTATTGGGGCAGTGAACTGTTGAAAAAGCGTTAATGGGGGAATCAATTCACTAAACAAAATTCAGAAAGGAGAGAATTTTTTAAAAGGTAGACAGTGTACAAAAGCCTTCTCCGAGAATATAACTCATTACACTCTGGGCAACTCATCAAGGTGAATACTGATAGTATCGTGATAGTATAGAAGTAGATAATATAGAAGCTTTCTGTCTAAAGTCACAGTTTGTTAAACATTTAGAAGACCTATATAGGAAAAAAAAACTATTGTTGTAACAAGTGCATGAAAGATTTCATCAAAAAAGGACGACTCACTGTACCCTAGAGAATACATACAGAAAGTAAATACTGAATATTATGTATTAGAGATTTCAGACAGAGTAGTCCTAATAATTTGAAGAATTTGATAAACATGACTTGGTTGAAATAATTCTGTAAGGAAATTATGTTCACTGTATATAAATTATTACAAACAATAGTGAATTGTAAATGGTAGATATGTTTACTTAAATGTGAAGACTTCTGCTTTCTGCTGCGGTGGCATAACAAGGATCAGATTAACTCTCCTGCCTTAAACTGCTAGAAATTACAATATATATGAAATATGATGGTTTTCAGATGTATGACAAGCACAGGTTTGTGATCCCTGGCAGAACATAGACAGACAAAGTGAGGTGTGTCCTGTGGTCGCCCAGCTTGCTGCCTAATGGCAGTTACCAAGTTATAGTTCAGAGAAGAGAACAGACAGCCTTGCTGAAGTGAAGAGACAGAATTGGCATTTGGGGAAGCCACAGTAAGTAGAATTTGCAAAGGCAGGTACTGGAGAGGAGGGAGCTTCCCAGAGTCAGGGCTCCAGAAATCTTCAAGGAGTCCCCTGAGTACTTTGGCTTAGTACTGATTTGCACATGTGTGAAAGGAAACTTCCTGAGGCCAGGCAGAGAAACACTGGAAAGCAGTAGGCTGAACAGTTGCTGGGGTCAAACAGGGCTGGGAATAGTTAATGTTCCCACCAGCCGGAGTGGAGATAAATTGTACATCAGGTAGAATACTCAGAAGGACATTGTCATAGGAATGAGGCTAATTCGCCCTAGATTAAAAGGTGTTCTGGACACAGAATGTCTGGCATTCAGAAAACATATGTGTCATGCAAAGAAGCAAGAAAATATGACTCAAAACCAGGATAAAAATAAGAGAAACAGACCCAGAAAATAACAGGTGACGGAATTAGTAGACAAGAATGTTAACATAGCTATGATAAAGTAGAGGAAAAACACAAATTTGATAAAAACTGAGACATAAGGTATAATTTTAAAGGTCCAAATGGAACTTCGAGGGATAAAAACAACAATATCAATTTTTTAAAAAATGCTGGGTGGACAGATTAGACACAGAAGAAGGAAAAAAATGAACTTGAAGAATAAGAAAAAACTATCCAAATGATATATAGAGAGGAAAAAGACTTTTTAAATTTCAAAATATTATAGGGGTACAAATGTTTTTGATTATATGGATCAGTTTTGTAGTGCCAGAGTCAGGTCTCTAAGTGTGCCCATCTCCCAAATAGTGTTCATTATACCCATTAGGAAGGTTTTCAACCATCCTCTCCTCCCCCCTGCTTGATTTCCACTGAGTTTTGCTGTATGCATGTGTGCTCATCAGTTAGTTCCAATTTAATAGTGAGTACATGTGGTATTTTTTTTTCCATTCTTTAGATTTTTCATTTAGGATTATGGTCTCCAGTTCCATCCAAATTTTTGCAAAACAAATTAATTTATCCTTTTGTATGGCTGAGTAGTATTCCATGGTATACATATACCACATTTTGTTGGAAAAAGACTTTTTAAAAAGAGAGAGACTAGGAAAACAGTTACAGTGGTGTAATACACGTATAATTGGCATTCTGAAGACAAAGAGGCATAAAAATGTATTTGAATAAATAATGGCTGAAAATTTTCCAAATATGATGAAAACAATAACCCCACATATTCAGGAAGCTCAAAGAACACAAAGCAGAATAAACATAAGGAAAATCACAGCAATACACATCATAGTTACATTGATGAAAACCAATGATAAAGAGAATAATTTTAAAGTACCTGGAAAAAAAAATATATCCACAGGAATGAAGAATGGCAGTGTACTTCTGGTCAGAACTATGCAAGATAGAACACAATGGAATGTCATCTTTACATTACCAAAAGGAAGAAAAACAACAACGAACCCTACAAACTAGAATTCTATTTTCATCAAAAACATCTTTCCAAAATGAAGGCAAAATAAAGACTATTTCAGATCAAAAAAGTCAGAGAATTTACCACCTGTGGATCTGCCTGCAGGAAACATTGAAGGAAGTTTGGGGGCAGCAGGAAAATAATACAAAGTGGAAATTTGGATCCATACAAAGGAATAAAGTTCTGGAAGTGATGAATATGTGGGTAAATATAAAAGATGTTTTTCTCATTTTAAAATCTTCTAAAGGGAATTGACTGCTTAAAGTCAAAACCGTGATAACATATTTTGTGCTTATGATATGTTTAAAAGTAGTGTATGACAGCAATACCACTTAAGTGTAAATCTTTAAAAACAGTTGAACAGACTGCATCATCTGGGTCAGAGCCGATTCCTGCAGAGCTCAGGAGATTTGTGTTTGCAGCGGCTGCACAGCAGGAGTTGTCCGTGTCGCAGCTCCGCGTGTGCTGACTGTTCTCTCCAGATCGGTATTCCTCCCTTGTCTGCCCCACACGCCCGAGGCAGGTTTGAACAATGGGAGGTACCAGGAAGAGATGGGGGTGGGAGGAGAGAGAGGTTATAATATTTATCACCTCTCCCTCCCTCTTGGACCATGATTCTGCCAGTTTCTGTATCCTCCCTCTGGGCAGCCCCGTCTGCAGCTGCGGATCTCTCCGGCTTTCAGTTAACCACAGTCCCTCTCCTTGCTCTTCAGACTCAACTACTTCTGGGAGCTTCCCCATTACTGGTTGGGTTTCTTTAATTTGAAAACATACCTGTAAATAGCCCCTTTATTAAATGTTCTTGAGTTAATATTTTGAACGTGCCATATGTTTTCTGTGCCATCCATTAAATGATGAGCATTTAATAAAATTGTGAGCATCAGCGTGTGCCTCACAGGGCATACACTGACATCTACCAAGATTTCCCACACTAAATACCAATATTTTCTCTTTGTATTTTAATAGTGCAGTAGAAATTATACCAAATAACAAAGTTATTTTTGCTTTTTTGCTGCATATATAAATGGCTCTGGAGATTGTTGCCATCTGCTACATATGTAAATGGGCTTGCAGTTATTACTAAACTCCTCTTCAGTGATAGAAATCAAAATGTGTATGGAGTCTTACGCTACCTCTGGGTTAGCTGTACAACCTACAAAAAACATTGGTATATAGATTAAATATGTATGGACAGGAAATAAGATAACCAGTTACTGAGTGAATAAAGGGGAGAATGATGTAGCATCCTTCCTGGTGCTCTGAAAAGTTGTGCTGTGCAATTAAAATATCCTTGTTCCATAGTCTGTTCTTTATTATGTATAATTCATGTAATTTGTAACCTATGGGCAAGACTTTCCACTTCAGTAGTCAAAATTACTACAGGGACTTCCTCAGAGCCTTTGAAGAAGGCTTTCCTACCTTTCCCATCAGTTTCCATCCCACAAATTGTCAAAAAGAAAATCAACTTTTCTAAGATTAAACCCAGGTTGCTTTACTTATGATTTCATGAAGCATAATAAGTTAAGTTGAGCTGGATGCGGTGGTGTGTGCCTGCAGTCCCTGCCGCTCAGGAGGCTGAGGCAGGAGGATCACTTGAGCCTAGCAGTTTGAGACCACCTGTGAGTGAACAGAGTGAGACCCTGTCTCTAAAAATACATACATACAAACATAGATACATACACACAAGAGGCCCACTGTAGATGGCAGCATCCCCTGTCATTTGCTAAACATCTCCCTTAAGAATTTCACTTTTCTTTATCCTCTCTCAACTAATCATTCTCTCCCGTTGGCACACAAACATCATTTGAAGGGAAGTAATTGCCATCAGGCTACACAGAAGTCTCTTTTTTTCCCATTGGATTTGCATTTCAGTCTGCATTCGGAAGGAGATCTTTGTACAGGTTTTCTACTTCACACAACTCCAGGAGGCTCCATTCACGTGGTGGTCTGTGTTAATAAACGTATATTACTCTGGTCCTGTCTTTAAGGAATGAACTAGCAAATGAAATAAATATTTTAGGACTTGGCTGACATGGGAATACAGCATTGTGAGTTACCTATAATCGTTTCTTTGTAATAGTACTGTGTTATGTGTGTGAATAAAATGGTTTCCACCCCAGGATTCTCCCATGGCGTCATTTATTTGCCATATAGTGAAGGGAGAGGCCATTCTTACTCCTTTTGTCTTAGAAAATTGTATTTACCTCATGAGGTCTGTCTGCAACTTAGAAGCAGGCAATATAACATCTCTTGACTAGTTCAAAAGAATGAAAGTCAACTAAGCTATACTTAAGTATGCTTTCTTCTACAAGTTTCCTTTGAACACCACACATCCCAATGACATATCAACTCAAATACCTTAGTGAGTAGTGGATTTATACTGAGACTAAATATGTGACTTTAGTGATACTATCTAATAATTCTTTATTTTCCTTCTGGGATTTTTGCAACTTAGAACACAATTATTACTCATTGTATCCAGGTAGTCTTAACATCTTGTCAGGGTGCTAAGATTAAATAAACCAGGAAACATCAAATTTATTTAATGATACCTAAAACACTAAAGGTGCCCAGGAAAAAGAATGTAACTATAGAAGCTACATTCACTGGTAAGATGAAAGGAAGAGAGAAGTACAAGTGAAGGGACATCTGTAACTTGAAGTTCTCATTTAAAGACCATCCTATAACTAAAAATACTTACAAAAACCAGATCAAGTTCAGACTCACAATAAGGAATGGGGGGATGCAAATTAACTTTTTAATGTTCATTAGAGAGTGGTCATGTGAAGGGAGCATTTAAACATGGGGTGTTACCACTGCAGTCTTCCAGATGCTAGTGTAGGTTTATCCCCAAACCGTGATGATTGCAAGGCAGCTCTGAGGGCATGAACGAGTTATGTGCATCGTATCCTATTGTGTAATGTGTTTGTATGAAGCAGAATGTGTCAGGAAAGATGATACCTGAGATCTGTGGCCAGCTGTGTGTCACGTACAAGGATAGGGTAAACAGCTAACTGAAAACAACTGGGTGTGCTTTACTCTGTGAGGAGCACCTTGTGTAACCTGTGGACACTTGTTTCTATGGACCAGTACTAGGGGAGCTGTGCTAGCTCAAACCTCTTTTTGATGCTTTCTTCTGTGCCATGTTTGAAAAAATCTCTGGCTGGGCACAGTGGTTCATGCCTGTAATCCCAGGACTTTGGGAGGCCAAGGTGGGAGAATTGCTTGAGGCCAGGAGTTTGTGACCAGCCTGGGCAACATAGCAAGACATGATCGCTACAAAAAGTTAAAAAAAATTAGCTAGGTATTGTGGCACGTTCCTGTAATCCCAGCTACTGGGGAGGCTGAGGTGGGAGGATCGCTTGAGCCCAGGAATTCAGGCTGCAATGAGGTGTGATCGCACCACCGCACTCAGCCTGGGTGACAGAGTGAGGCCCTATCTCTAAAAAAAGAAAAAAAAAAAAAGAGAATCTGTGTACCCATATGTTTACTGAGTAAACTGTTTAATGAATTCCTGTGTATGAATGTGATTCTTGGGAACAATCTGCAAATAAACTTGGCTTCCATTCCAACTAAGTATCCCAAACTAAATCTGAATCATCATCAATTTTCAACATGTAATCCAGATACACCTGAAACATAAAGAGAAAAGCACCTCACAATTCAGTTGTTGTTGCTGGTGGTGGGGGTGGTGGTAGTGATGGCCATGGTGTTGATGATGGTGATGATAGTGGTGATGTGGTGGTGGTGGTGATGGTGTTGTTGGTGGTGGTGATGGTGGTGGTGTTGGTGGTGGTGGTGGTGATGGTGGTGGTGTTGGTGGTGATGGTCGTGGTGTTGGTGGTGGTGGTGGTGTTGGTGTTGGTGGTGGTGATGGTGGTGGTGTTGGTGTTGGTGGTGGTGGTGGTCGTGATGGTGGTGGTGGTGGTGGTGATCGTGGTGGTCATTTGATGATGGTGGTGGTGATGATGGTGGTGGTGATAGTGATGGTGGTGGTGATGGTGGTGGTGGTATGGTGGTGTTGGTGGTGATGGTGGTGGTCGTGTGATGGTGGTGGTGATGGTGATGGTGGTGGTCGTGGTGATGGTGGTGGTGATGGTGGTGGTGATGGTGATGGTGATGGTGATGGTGGTGGTGATGATGGTGGTCATGATGGTGCTGGTGGTGGTAATGGTGGTGGTGGTGGTGGTGGTGATCATGGTGGTGATGGTGATGGTGGTGGTGATGGTGGTGGTGGTGATGGTGGTGTTGGTGGTGATGGTGGTGGTCGTGGTGATAGTGTTGGTGGTGATGGTGGTGTTGGTGGTGATGGTGGTGGTCGTTGTGATGGTTGTGGTGGTGGTGATGGTGGTGATGGTGGTGTTGGTGGTGATGGTGGTGGTCGTGGTGATGGTGTTGGTGGTAATGGTGGTGTTGGTGGTGATGGTGGTGGTCGTGGTGATGGTTGTGGTGGTGGTGATGGTGGTGATGGTGGTGATGGTGATGGTGGTCATGATGGTGCTGGTGGTGGTAATGGTGGTGGTGGTGGTGGTGATGGTGGTGGTGATGGTGGTGGTGATGGTGATGGTGGTGGTGATGATGGTGGTGGTGGTGGTTATGGTGATGGTGTTGCTGGTTGTGGTTTTGGTGATGCTGGTGTGGGTGGTGGTGTTGGTGGTGTTTGTTGTGGTGGTGGTGGTGTTGGTGTTGGTGGTGGT
>CAUYSK010083803.1:0-15608 GCA_963575035.1 Avahi laniger | reverse complement strand
GGCCAGAGGAGACTGTTGCCACCAGTGGTCATCCTTTTCCACCTGCTCCCTTCCTACACTTGGCCCCTCTGCTGAAGAAATGGCAAACACATATTATTTCAGTAACAGAGCTCTGCCACGTTGCTTGCCTGTGTAGGGTGTTCCCTACCATGAAGGATGTGGGTAGCTGTGAGTCCCCAGCTCCTTGGTGATGTTGGAGAAGAGGAAGATTAACTGCATTTCACATTTGAAAACACCTTACAGTAGAGAACGTGTTTCTATGCATAAGCTCGCTCTGCCGTCAGGACAGGTACGTAACAACCTGCTGCATGGATGAGGGCATTGAAGTTCAGAGAGCCAAGTTCATTTCTCAAGGTCACTCGCCTCGTGGCAGAGGCGGGTTCACATTTAGGATGCTGTGAAATACAGTTTGGTGCTTTTGGTTTTTGTGAATGTCAAAGACATACCAAGCACCAGCTCAAAACCAGTCAAAACCTCATGAGTTCAACGGCCTTTACGCTTTGTTTTCCATCCCAAACACCAGGAACTGGGGACAGGTTGGTCATATCATTAACCGAGGACGTCCTGGTGACAGTTAAGGAAACATGGGGGGGTGTCAGCTGGACAATAGAAATTTAGCACGGAGGCATACATGCTTGCTCAGGTTTTGCGAGGCAGGAGATAAACATAATTTCAAATGCCCTCTTTCTAAAGAAGAGTACAGAATTATAAATGCAAATTATGAGGCACAAAAATGAATATTAACTTAATAGGAATGAAGAAATTCCACCACTTATAACATTTTTAAAGCTGCCAAAGCCACGAATGAACATTACAAAATTCACAAAAACAACATGCTATTTTTAGCAATTAACTGCCCAACGCCTTTGCGATACTTTTCCCCCAACCTTATTTTTGGCTGAATATGTTTTAATTGCCTCTTCATCTGCTGATGATTTTGTGATATCTTTTTCTATAGAGAAAACAGAATCAGTCTTTAACATAGTTGATTCAATGTTTAATTTTAATACTTAAATAAGCCTCTTTCAACTCCGCAACCTGTGTTGACAATTTCTTGTAAATGTTTAGAGGTGTTGTCAAATTTCAGAAAACCTTTATTATGTTTTATTCCCATGTTAGTTGTTGCAGACACGTTGTCTATGGTGCTATTACAGGTTAGTGCACTACAAGTATAGGGATTCTAGTAAATTTAATTTCCTGTAATCCCCATTGAAAAAGAAAAAACAATTTCGTAAATTTATAATTGCCACTAACTTATTATGTTTATTCCTGACAGAACATAATTTCCATTTTGACTAGACATCAATAGAACTGAATCTTCTAGTCACCATATCTCCAATCTGATGCCTGCTAGAACTTTCCACAAGAGAGCTTCTGGCTCCATCCGTTCCAAAACTTGTTCAGTCAGTGCTCACATACTGTTGGTGCTTGTGGTACTAGGACATGCTGACACCATCATCTGGTATGCTGATACAATCTCTGGCCCTACACGTTCTAGACATGACGACTTGTGACTCAGCACAGTGGGTTGTGGCATATTTCTGGAAGCCTTTCCTACTCTGAAATACCTTGCAATAACTGTACTGGACATCCCGCTATGCTGAAAATAAATGTATCTCCCACTCAACTTTCCATCAGTCAGATTGCGAAAATGCTCAGGGTCATTCCAAGTCTATCTACACAAAATGAATATTTTGAAAAGAAAGTAGAAGACGACTTTGGCCTCAGCTAATTGTAGTTTAATTATCTTATGGTGCACATTTCACATACATGTATAAGCATGTGAACACATGGCTAGGACTCCTTTTAGGACATTGGAAATGACCATGCAAGTAAAAGACTCTGCTGTTCAGGCTTAATTAGCTTCATGGTAAATCCTTAGAGCACAAGGACCTCTGAAAGGAACATTTTGTTCCTCTAGTCTTATCTGTAATAAGGCAATATTAGTCAATGCATGGGAATATAAAAATTCTTGAAAATTAAAGAGAGACATATATATATATATACTACTAATTGTCAAGTGGTTGACATGCTAAGATCAACCTGCATATGTGATAATGTTCTATCTAAGCTTCAATCAGTTTAAAAGGGCAAATGAATCCCAGATAGGTGATTATTATTAAATATTATGCCTTTCTTATCTAGTTCAAAAGCCTTTTCCATCTTCTATTTACTCTTCAAACAACTCTGAAAGGTAAGTGTTATCATCTCCCATTTTACAAATAATGAAACTGAGGATATTAGGGGCTTACGTAGACTCATACTGTTTGTAAATATTATCTCGATTCATCGTCCACCCACCGGTATCTCTAGTAGGACAAAACTGCACCCTCCTTGAAATCCTGCATCAGTAATAATTCTGTCTTGTGGCTATCAAGAAACAAAATACAACAAACCCTACCTCACCCCCACCCTCTGCCCAGTGATTTCCTAGAATTTGTGACACTGAGTTACGCTGATAGTCTCAATTTTTTTTTTTTTAGGAAAACAGGGATGGGAGGCTCTCTTACACTTGATCTTTAATTGCTGAATCTCAGAGTTCTGTCTTTGGCCCTCTTCTAACTTTAAATACTCTTCCTGGGTGATCTTATGAATTCCTGAGACTTTAGAAACCATGTATATGTTGGTATCCCCCAAATTTATATCTCTACTCCAGACCTCTTCTTTGCTCTGCAGCTACCTACTAATATCTTTCGGATGGTCTGTAAGTCTCTGCGAAATGGAGCATCTATTATATTTTTCAGCCTATCTCCTGCTGTGTTCTTAATCCACAGCACTTCTGTTATGCTGACCTTTTTGTGTCTTACAGTTTCTTGCTAACTCAGAGCATCGCATGGTGTTCTTTCTTCTTTAAACACTTTCCTATGCCTTCCTCGCTCATTTATCCCTTAAGCCTCAGTTTAAATGTCACTTCTTCAGGGACACCATCTCTGACCTCTCTCCAAGACAGAAAGGAAAGCCACTCCCATGTTTTCTTGTAAATGTCATTCTATAAGTTGATATTATTTTTGTCTGCAATGGTTAGAGATGCAACTATGGTGGCAAAGGTTTATTTTCCCATGTAAAAGAAGTCAGCAGGAGGCATTCTGGGGCTGGTATGATGGTTCCACAAAGTTGTCAGCATCCCAACCTCCTGATACTCCCAAGGTTACTTTATAGTCTGGGATTGCTGCTGTAGCTCCAGCTGTTGCATCGGAATTCTAGGATGGGAGGAAAGCTACAAGGACCCTTCTTCTGACTTGGTCATCTCCCTTTAAGGAGTTCTTCTGGAAATCTCACTGAACACATTTCACAGGACAGAACTTAGTGACTCAGCCACATCTAGCTGCGGAGGAGGCTGGGAGATTTGATCTTCTAATCAAATACAATTAAAGGGTCCTCTTCCTAATAAAAGTTGGGAAAATGTTATCCTGGGGTAGGCAACTTGCAGTCTACCACACTTTCCAGTGTACATTTCATACTGTCTTTTAAAATTATCTATTTAATTGTCTGAATGCCCCACTAGGTTGAAAGCTTCCAAAGAAGCTCCAAAAAATGTGCCTTATTCATTTCCTATTCCCAACACTTGGCACAGTGACTCCAAACTTACAGGTCCTTAATAACAATTTCATAAATAGATGAATTAATCATTGTGAGAAAATTATTATTGCTATTAAGTGAATTAACATATACTATAAGGCTCCAGAAAGAAAGAGACTTTCTACTTTGTAAAAAGGAGGAGGAGGAGGAGGAGGAGGAGGAGGAAGGGCACAAATGACCATACAATTACGTAATCATGTCAAATTAGATCTTGGTTTATAAAAGCAGGACATGCTGGAAAAAAACTTTTGTTGGGTTAGCTCAATAAAAGGGAAATAAATCTTCCAACACATGTTAACTCATATCTATTTATGGTGAAGACAAAAAGCAAATGGAAGAAGATGTATTATGTACATTCTTGAACAATTTATCACTGTTTTAAAACCTTAACATTGCATTTTCAGCTAACATTATTTCTCTATTGCTACCCTACATGGTTTTAAATCCTTTGTTTGTGCTAATAGTTTGGGACTATATATCCTGAGGATTTTTATAAATCTTTTATTTTCTTCCTCACTTGTTTATTTCTTCTCTTCTGACAACCTGTAACTAATGCTCTGGTCAAGGACACGGGACAGTAAAATCTCTGTCCTGTGGCTTCATTAACAAGCAAGGTTCCAAAGGTCTGGACTGAAGCTCAGTGGCTCTAATGACCAGCACAACCATCAACATCATGCTCCTACGCCGGCTTCAGGAGACAGACAGGCCATGCCATGATTTTAAACCATAGTCATAAAAATCAGCATTTAAACATTCCTGTGAGATCATTGCAGACTCTGAAAATACATATTTACATGTTGGCTTAATCCATAGGATTTTAGCTGCTTTCACCAACAGAACTCTCCCTTGCAATTTTTAAAGACCTCCTAATGGTTTACTAGCTTTCTTGTCAAAAATTTTTCCTTGGATGTTGAAAGTGTGTGCTTCTGTGAAGGTTCTAATCTCTTCACTTTAGAATCCAGTCTGCTCCTGGATGCAATGAAGACAATTGAGACCAATGGATGAGTTGGAGACAAGAGGAAGAGTCACAGGAGGTCCTGTCTCCAGTAGCATTAGCAAATATTTTCTAATTCCACACTGGCCAACCACCACCCTGTCCCTCCATGATCTATGAAAAAGTTTTAAAGATTGACTTTAATCTAAGCTAATATTTAGTTTTATCTTCCTACTTGCCATGTAGCAGCTCAAAGGATACTCAGCCCTCATCAGAACAGGCCTAGGCCCTTATAGCCAGTACTGGGCTCTACAGCAAGGCCAAGTTGGCAGAACATTCAGGATATAAACAGGGGGGCCCAGAGAGAGAGTTCTGTGTCTTCCTTCACTACCTAATTATTTCCTGTGAGGAATATTTTCCCAGCAAGACACCAAGTTCCTTAAAGATTACGATGAAGTTTCACGATTTTACATAACCTAATAATGTTGATTACATAGTCAACATCCAATTACCACTTGTTTTTTGAACCAAGGGTTGGAAAATGAGAATCAGAAGAAGTTAAAAGAAAGAGTGCTAACAGTCAATATTTTTAACATCTCTCTACATATATTTGAATGTGATATAAAATCTTCCCCTTAATATCTTCCACCAATTAACTAAGCAAGTATTTCTTAAGTGTCCACCAATTCCCGGCGTTGTACTTGGCCAGTCTGAATTTACACAGGAGTGGGGCACCACCTCTGTCCTCCTGGGAGTCTCGGTCTAGTGACAAGACTGCGGTCTACTTTTAAGACCCTGATTTCTCCTAATCATCATAATCTCTTCAGTGATTCTCTTTCTCTCCCTGAAAGGTACATGAGCATACAAACACACACACACACACACACACACACACCCCTTGACTCCACCTTTATTAGGACAGACACGTGTTCCCCATTCTTCCTCCATCTGGGAGACCATTAACACTATGCTGAGCCATTGACCTTCTCTACTGTTTAGATTATTTTTGTGATCACCCAGGTAGGAACTACAGAAAATATGGAAAAACAAAGAGGTTAAAATAAAATAACCTATAAAGACACTACTAAGATGGGCAAAATCTCTTTTTCACTAAAAATTTTGTTAATCTGTTTCTCTCTTTCTTCCCTTCCTGCTTCCCTCCCTTTCTTTCTTTCCTTCTTCCTTATTTTTTATAAAACGTTTGTTCATATGATTTCTCCTTTTAAAACTAGAAATATCCAATGAAATTAGAATTGTTTTATAAGACATTTTTACATATCAAGGATATAACATTTTCTCCTACATTTGTGGCAAATATTATGCCCTTTGCTATTTGCCTTTTAATTTTATAATGTATTTTGACGCAAACTTCAAAAAAATTATTAAATCAAATCAATCATCTTTTCACATTATAAATTTTGTCTTTGTATTTATTCTTAGAAAGGCTTTTTCCATTCAAGATCAGATCAATCTCTGTATATTTTTGTATAATTATTTTTATCCTTTACATTGTTAGATTAAATTAAAATGAAATTTATATTGCTGATGGTATGAAGTAGAAACTTAATTCTAGATGGTTAGCCATTTTCTTAATATGATCATCACTTTCTCAGTGATTTGAAAAGCCACTTTTAATATTTGGTGCTCTGGACTTTTGAATCTATTACTCTCTTTTATGCCATATCATATTTTTTAAAAAACGGTTTTATTGAGTTATAACTGATATACCAAAAAAAATGCACATACAAAAAAATAAAGTATACAACTTGATGAGTTTTGACATATATAAATATACCTGTTAAGCTATCAACACAATCAAAGTAATAAGAATATTCATCACCTCTAAAAGTTTCTTCCTGCCCCTGGGTAATCCTCCCCACCCTCTGTCTCTTGGCAACAACTGAGTCAACTTTCTGTATAAATCAGTTTGCTTTATTTTCAGAATGTTGTGTCATGCGGCATGTACTCTTTTTTGTCCAGCTTCTATCATGCAGCATAATTAATTTGTATCATCCAAGTTGTAGCATGTGTGAATTGTTCCTTTCTTCCCTTTCTATTCCCTTGTGTTACTGTAGATGCCACCATTTGTTTATCCAATCACCTATTGATGGATATTCGAGCTGTTTCCAACTTTTGGCTATTACAAACAAAGCTGTTATAAATATTCACATACAAATCTTTGTGTGGACATATGCTCTCATTTCTCTCGAGTAAATACCCAGGAGTGGTTATATGGGATGTACATGTTTAACTTATTAAGAAGCTGCCAAAATGTTTTCCAAAGTGGTTGTGTCATTCTACATTTCTGCCAGCAGTCTGTGAGAGTTCCAGTTCCTCCAAATTCTTGCCAACACTTGCAACAGTCAGTCATTTTAATTTCAGACATTCTAACAGGTATTTAGAAGAATCTCATTTTGGTTTTAATTTGCATTTCTCTGATCATTAGTGCTTTTGGTCAGTTTTTATGTGCTTTTTAGCTTTCCATACAGCTTTAATGAAGCATGTCTATTCAAATCTTACACTCATTTTTTATCGAGCTATCTGTTCTTTTTATTAATTGTAATAACAAAATTATTAAATGATAATAAATCATTAGTTATAAAATAACTATAAAATTATAGCTTTGTAATTATAAATTTATAGTTTTATTATATATAGAATTATTATTTTAAAATGTAAATTACCTTAATTTAGTGATTTATTTTCTTAATTATATTTTAATTATGAGGACAAATTTAGTACAATTTTATCATTGTGATAACTATTAATGATTATTATTTTGGACTTTGAATCTATTTCATTGATCCATTTTATGACATGTCATGCTATTTTAAGTTTTGTAGCTTGAGATTACTTTTAGATACCAGTACAATTTCTTATTATTCTTATTTATTACTTTGTGGGGGAGGAAACCTAGGCTATTTTCATTGATTTTGGAAATCTGTAAAATTTTACTAAACTCATTGTCTTTCTTAAAAATTAGAAGTGAGTTACATCTCGTATATTTTTGGAAGAAATAAGATCATTGCAATAACATTAAAATGGCTCCTTTAGTTGTTCAATATGTTGTACAATATGTTGGATTTGCTGAACTTCCTGCCATTGCTTGTTAAGTGGGAAAACTTGGGGTCTTTAAGGCTTCAGGATCTTATACTAATGAGTCCAATGTCAGTCAATCAGAATCACATGGTATAGAGAATCTGGAAGACACTGTGGACAATCCAGTCCAAGATCCACACCAGTCAAAGATAAAATACAGCCCAAAGAGCTGAAGCACTTTGTTAATATCTGGAGTATGTTCATAGCAGTCCCAAGGTCAGTCCCTGATTATTACCTAATGACCCCTCTATGACATCACAAAGGGGAAAGTGCAGAATTTTCTAAATGACTAAACTTTACTCATTTAGTAGAGTGGATCTTAACCTTTTATGGCTCAAAGTACCTTTAGAGAATCTGATAAAAATCTATCCACTTTCCAGAAAAAGACACACACATTTCTTACGATATCGGGGCCTATGGATCCTTTAAAACCATCTATGATTTCACAAACACTGTCAGGGTTTCACGGACTCCTAGTTCAAGAATCCTGGAGAAGAAATAAGCGGTGTGTCAACTGTAATAGCGCCACGAAGTAAGGAAAAAGAAAAGAATTATGCTTATGTATATGTGAAAGCGGGAACGGAAGGAGTTCATCCTGGGATGTATTGATCAATATGAAATATTTTCTCTAAAAAAATGGAATTACGTTTCCAAGGACCAAAAGAAAAAAACTTCTTTTAGATTCCTGGGAACAGAGTCCAGGCGACCTAAGGACACTGATAGTGGACACGAGATCAAAAGGGGAGGCGGGAACTGAGACAGTAAGAGGTTAAACATTCTCTTTGAACACAAACAGCACTGATTAAATAAATATTTACTAAGCATCTGCCACAGAAAAGGCACAGAGCTGATCTGGACAGATGTGCTGGTCACTGCCCTCCAGGAATCAATATATAATCAAAATCATAAACAAAACAAAATCAAAGAGGCCCTAATAGTTATATTACTATATCAGTTATTTTATCTTATAGAGTATAATATACATGATATAGAATAGTTATTAATGTTCCTTATTTTACAGATGAAGAAACAGTGGCCTAGCAAGGAAAATACTCTTATATCTGGGATTAGAACTCAAATCTCCTGATTAGACTTCTTAATGAGCACCTACTATGCGCTGGACCCAGTGCTCGATGTTATTCTATCCAGTAAACTTTCAGTCTGTTAGAGAAATGCTACATCTTCATTAACTAAATACAAGCCAACATCTATCCACCTTTCTGTCTAATCAGAAATGGGGCTTTGTTAGTAGTAAACTAACAGAGACAAATCATCTTGATACTAGAAAACAAAACTCTTCAACATTTTGGAGCTTTGGAAGGAGAGAAGGGGAATGTTTGGTTCTAATGATACAAAGTTCAGGTAAAAAAACATATTCTGCTGCATTCTTATAATTTATTATCTCTGTTTGTTTATGGCAGTGTTTACTTTCTGTATCCTCCGTAGCCACAGGGCAGGCTTGGGAAAGAAGACAGGACGGTGCTCAGGGTATGTTTTGCAATCCCTTACAAGTTGGTCTCCCGGAGCAAGGGAAGAGATCCAGGAGAGCTACTGCCCACGCCTCCCATTTCTCTCCGCTGAAATGTCTGATCCCATTTCCTCCAAACCCTGGAGGAAGAGCTGTTCATTCAAGTAACATTTCCACCAAAAAAAATTGTGGCTATCTGCTTATCGCATTCATTTCGAAATTAAATGCGCATCTGGCCAGACAAATCCTGTTGCTGCCAGAAGTTGGATCACCAGAGGCAGACAGGGAGTAAGAAAGGAGTTGGCTAAATAGGAACGCCAACATGGGCCCAGCAGCCCTGACGGATCTTGTGACCAGGAGCCTACGCGGAGCCAGTTAGGGGATCAGGAAGGACCAATAATTTGGGCTTCCCGTGAGACAGGAAGTTGAACACCTCCTGGACTTCCCTGTGTCTTCCTTCACCATCTCCAACTGCTGCCTGTTTCGCATACAAAAAGCATGTTATTCCTATTTTATTCACATAATCAACTCATCTGTGTCATATGGGACATCTAGGACCTGTCCTCCTTCTCATATTTGTGAATACCTTGCCCTACCCTCACCTCTAGCCCTTGTTATCTGCAAATACTCTGTGAAATTCCCAAAATATTTGCAAGGAGATACAAGAAAACGATAAGGAACTCTCTTAGGCTTCCTCTGTATGTGGTACCTCAAATATTTTTCAGGATATACCAGTTATCCTAGACATTGTTGTACTCTTTTCCATCTGTACTAACAACATCGGGAATTCCCAGTATAAGAATCTGGAAAATGGATTAAAAAAATTCAGCCACATGTGCAGTGATTTTTCCATAAACATTGATGACTACGGGTCAGATGAGAAATTTGCATATCCATGTGTTCTGCCAAAGTATGTCCTGTCCCTAGAGATGCAGACTCATTTAAGGATGAAACATAGAAGGAGATCATTGGGATTCCTATTGGCAACATATCTTTACAACATCTAGGGACATGTGTCTTGATGTAGTCCTCAATGTACAGGTGAACTTGGCAAATCAATGGCATTTTTCAACTGGCTTGCAGGAGACAGCCCGACCCAAAAGTGTAATTCAAAGCACAGGAAGTCAATAGCTCTGATGTTTATTTCATTCACTCACAAAGTCATTTCTCCAACATAGAGTTATTTAACACCTACTAAGTAGACTCTGCTAGGACAGAAAGATGCATGATATTTAGACCTTGTCCTCAAAGTCAGGTGGCCTTTTATGAACTATTATTTTTCCCTTCTCAATCCAATCCACCCCTCCAAATTAATCATCTTTAGAAAATGGAGCTAATGCAACACGTGAACTAGATTTTTTAAAAATGTAACTTTTCAAACAATTGTTTCACCTTGAAATGTAAATTCTCATAAAAGATATGTTACAGATAATGGTAATATCTTAATCTAGATTAACACGGAAGCCTATTTCGCCCATTATATGGCTAAAATCTATACACGTACAATATTACAGCAGAAAATGATACTGATATGATAGAATGTCAAAAGACACTATTAAATTGAACAAGTGACTACAAGGAATTTTTCTTTCTGTTTTCTGAGTATAAATGTAGTTCACTGAGATATTAGACAACTTACACAATATATGAAAATATGAAGAAACAGCAAATCATTCATCATGCACAATGCAGAGAAATATCTGTTAATAGTTTGACTGAAAAACACGGCATTGGTTTTTTTCCTGCCACTTAAAAAAATTTCTAGAAACATCCTCCAAACTCTTGTCTTTGTTCATGACGAATTTTATTTTATGGTCATGAGAAGAGAGATAAGATGGAATAAACCAGAAAGTAGTGTGAGAAGTTTTCCTGAAATAACCAGGAAATAGATGGAAGTGAGATGAAGAAAACAGAAGGAGCCTAAAGCAGATACCAGAAAGGAATTGATTTTTCGAGGCAGGATTAGCTGTGCAGTGATAATTAAAAGGAAAGAGGAAAGTGGGTGGGTGAAGCCTCTCAAATAACCCCCCTGCAGTGATTGGCGAAAGACTGACCCACAGGGTTAGAATCCATATACTATGTGGCATCTTGGACACCGAACAAAACACAGTCCGCAGTTTAGGTATATCCTAAGATGCCAAATGTGTACCCACCAGAGCTGCCCATAGCCTCTCTTTGAAAAGGTTTTCCTGGATTCATGTACACAGTTTCGAATTTTTGTTCTCTTTGAAAAAATGACATTTGAAACCCAACTTTGTGTCACGACCATTTCAGCTTCATTAATTTTACCCACCACCCTCATCACCCTCCCAGCATGAAATCTTTCAGACACTGTTTTGTCTAATCTTTCTCGATTTATTTAATGCGGAACATTAAAACCATTTCTTGTCTGCAGACACATGGCTACAGATCTTTGTGTTTTCAAAGGATTTGGAAAAGCAACAAGGACATTAAACTAGAGAGAATTTCAATTGCATGAACTTACCATAATTTCATCACTCTATGAGGTGTGAATGGAGAGAAAATCTAAGATGCCTAAATCGATTTGTTATACGAGGGGCAGGTGAGTGACACTGAACTTCTATTAATATGTACTGAGAATATTTGTCACCTGGGGAGCTTATTCAAGACCCTGCAGGATTCCTATGGTAAATGAACCTAACATCAAAATAGAGAAAAGAAGAGAGAGAAAGCCCTATAAAATAACACTGAGTTCCAGATTCACATATTTGGAAGGGAAGATATCCATCTGTGGATATGCTATTTAAATGAAGAACAGAATAAACTAAATATTTTTTTCCCCAGAAGATTCCACCCCTCCCCCCAAATTTGCTTTGAGGAAGAGATGGATGCCTTTTGAGGACTCGTCCTATTTCCACTCAAGGGCTCTAGTGGGTCGGCTATCTAGCTGTAGCTATTGATATGCACATATATGCACGCTCATGGCTGCCGAAAGCATTCTGGACACACATATAATAAACGTCAACAGTGATCTGTTTAGGACAATAAAATTATGGACAAGGAATAAGGGGTAGGATGGGGTGGACAGAGTTTTTCATGTGACAGATATATATATTTCTATATTTTGAGTTTAGCATGTAAATATATTACTTTTAATCCTAATTGAAATGTAAAAACACTCATCTATTGTGCTATAGTGAAATTATGAGATCTTTGGGCGCCTGTACTAGCTTGAGAAGGCACTGGGAGGAGGGACCCCTTCAGGACCCTCACTCTACGTACCCCATATGGGAATAGTCGAGGCATCAAACTAATTGCTTTGCAGGGTAGCAGCAGCAATGTGGATTTGCCTCGTGGTCTTGGAACTTTGAAACCAATGAAACAGAAAATCTTCTGGGCCACCACTCACAGACGAAGCACTCAGTGTCGACTTGAAGAAGGTAGAGTTCTCCACGGATCAGCTTATATGAGTAGCTTCCAGACCTCCAGATCTCGGGAGCCAGGCCTTTCTTTAACACGCACTTCCAGCCAACAGAAAGAATATAACCGAACTACTCCCTCAAAGCATCAGCTGTTTTGCACCATCCCACAGCAAGGAAAACATGTACACCCAGAACTAAATGGACATTATCTTATCTGCTTTTGCCATCAACTTCCCTTTTCAGGGTTGGTGGGATGCAGATGACTCGGAACCTTCACTGACATGGACATCAGCAGAAATAATGTCTATGTCACCAGCAGAGGAAATTATGGAGAGGCCAAATCTCAGTTCTGGTCAATTAAATACATGGCTCCTAGAATACTGACATTTTTGTGAGCTAGCTCCTTGTACATAAACCAAGCTGGAAGGATCTCCCCTGGCAGGCCTCCAGGAGAAATAGGATCTCAGAGAGTTCCATCTTCTAGGTCAGGTCTTAACCTTTCTGAGCAGCAGAATATGTAATATAATGATTGGCTAATAAATTTAAATGTCTACTAAATTAATGGCTAATAATAAACCTGGTGCTTTTTATATTTTGAATTGCAAAGAGAAATTTGGGGGGCTTTCCATAGAGATGTGGCTCTTTCGTAAGAGAATTTTAAACCACATAAAACTGGGTTGCCCCGAGATGAGGGAAGCACACAAACAAAACACTTGTCATTTCTAAGAACCCAAATGGGTACAGTTAAAATTACAGTAATGCCATCTGCACAAGTTCCACTGTCCTATATTCGAGGAGGAGTTCTGACATATATTTAAGTTCCATTGGTAATTACAATATGATGAGTGACCAAGGTTTAGAAATACCAGCTAAGCTACTCTGTGCTGAAGGAATTACTAGACTTTACAGTACCCTCTCTATGAAAGTTAAAACCACCATAAGATAGTTATGTGCATGGAAGATCGAGCATTTTTTGAGTCTCAATTTCAGATACTGCAGATTTCTGCTAATGGACCCCGTACTACGAGGATGGAATTTCTAAAATCACATCTTAAAGAATCTGATGAATTTACATCACTAAACTCATAATGGTGTAACATCTGATATAGCTTAAAAAGATCGCTAAATTTTTCAACAGTGCCTCATATATCCATAATTAGGGCCTAAACAATTTTCCTAAAAAAGCAGAAATATCTACATATTTGGTCAATGAATCTTTCATGATATGGTAAAGATTTCTCAACAAAAGCCTCTGATTCATTATGATTAAGCCTCGAGTAATAAAAGCAGATTCACCACCATCACCTCCCCTTTTGCGTCTGGCTGACATAAGCTGGCAGGTTATGGCCGTGTAAATCCGCCTGTTAGGTCACTGAGGCTGTGTGTGTCATGACTAAATGGACACTAAAAGTTTCTGAAGTTCATAGCAGGAAAGAACATTAGCGAATGCGTAAACAAAACTGGAGTACATTTAAATTTCTATTATGAAACGTTTGCTAGTCCAGGTAAGACTTTACGCTAGGTTTCTAAACTTGAAGATGTAAAAATAGCAACTAATCCTGACTCGGAACATCACATATAATTAGAAAATTAAATATATTATTCTCTAGTAAGCATTCATGACCACAAAGATGGCTCAATACATTGGATCAAATACATAAAATAAAAGCTGACAATAAATTAAACCAAATATTAGTTATATACTTGCATCTGAGACATTTTTCTGAGGTTTTTATTAATAGTTGCAAGATATATTTAAAGACAGCCAAAAGAAGCCATCAAAAAAGCCTTAAAGCCCTGTGTGACCGGCTCTTCAGTATAATGCAGGCGAAGTGGTTGATTGAACTTTTCCTCTTTAGAACAACAGATTGTGTTGACACTGTAAAACCACCATGTCTATCCACAACCTCAAAACAGAGGGTTCCAGAAACACTTCCAGAAGACAACTTATTTTTCTTATTCTTAAAGATCTCATCACCATCAATCAGTATTCATTAACCATCCAAGTCTATGTTGTACCGCTGAAATGCCTCCTGCTTGAATATAACTCCATCTACTGCTGAATTGCACCATGGTAACACCTCGTTTATCCTGCATTGTTAGGGAATGAACTGGTGCATGTCAGTGAAGTTTCTAGAAAACACACACTTTTTTGTTTCTAAAAAAGATAAATCTACTTTCATGTAGCCATATCTGGGTGAAACCTTTCTGATATGTACCAATATTTACCTATATTTTTATATATGACATAGGAAACACAAGCTAAAATTCTAAGGTCATTGTTAATGAACACCAATACTTTACATTATCAAGAACAAGGAAGAGGCGAGAGTGGTATTTTCTGGGGAAGGAACACAGCACTGACATTAAGAATCTACACTGCTTGTGTACCCTCTGGTTGCCTCTTACCAGCTGTGCAAACTTGATAAGTTACTTAAACCTAATGAACAGCAGTTTCCTACTTAAAAAGGGTAACAACAGTATGAAACATAAACGGGTTGCTGTAAAAATGAAATGCTCACAAAAGATTACTGGGACGGCATAAAGTTAACAAATCTTAGCTCTTGAGAGGGTAAGTTTTGCTTTCTATTTTTCATTAGATGTAATGTTTTCATTTTTAATGTCTGATAGTCAATCTGTTGTATTCTGGGAAACAAGACATCCATGTTTATTAAAATTGCACATAACAGAGCATAAACGTTTTCACAACTATGTTGGCTATAATGCTTCAATGTGGTTTTCACTTAACTTAGACATTTTTGACTCTGCTCCAGTGTGTGCAGTTTTCTGGATACGTAATTTGTGAAAACACAGTAACACAAGAACATGAACTCCAATGACTTGGAGATGGACTTGACCAACAGACACAATCTTTGACATTATTAATAAAAAAAAAAAAACACCAGGGAGGGTTATGAAAAAACAAATGTTTTTTTTTTTTTTTGAGACAGAGTCTCACTCTGTTGCTCAGGCTAGAGTGAGTGCCGTGGCGTCAGCCTAGCTCACAGCAACCTCACACTCCTGGGCTCAAGCGATCCTCCTGCCTCAGCCTCCCGAGTAGCTGGGACTACAGGCATGCGCCATCATGCCCGGCCAATTTTTTTCTATATATTTTTAGCTGTCCAATTAATTTCTTTCTATTTTT